>CAAKHB010007441.1:33924-45236 GCA_901007665.1 Aeoliscus strigatus | reverse complement strand
CCAAAAAAAAAACACACCAAAAACAAACAAACAAGCAAACAAACAAACCCACAGCCCCCCACCCACCGACAGCCAAATGTAGTGAAGTAAGTTAGCTGAAAATATACCACAACATGCTGCAAAAGAGAAAAAAAAAAAGAAAACAACAAACCTAAACAGTAATAATCAGAATACGTAAAACATATTAAAACGTATTAAAACAGTAGTCATGTTCAGGCAGCAACCAGTCATGAATAGCCCCATAAAAATAAATAACTGAATAAATAAGTAAACAATCAGCCCACATCATGAAGGGGGCCTCTGCACATGCAGAGGTCCACCACTAAGAAGTGTGTTTCTCAGGTGGCGTGGAATATAATTCAAAAAAGGCGACCATATCTCCAGAAACCTCCCATCATGACCCATTACAGCAGCATGCAACCTCTCATGAGGCAGCATACTGAAAACCTGTTTATACCAGAGAGTGACAGTAGGCGGGGAGTCGTTCACCCAGTTTAGCAGTATACACTTTCGTGCAATGAGAAGCAGTTTATCAAACAATTTGTAATGTGGTGTGGGAAGACAGAAATCTCTAGAAGGGAGACCCAGAAGGAAGACACCAGCGTCTTTGATAATCCTCCTCTTGAATATCTTACTGAGCACACTAGTGATGTTTGTCCAAAATCTGGTGACATTTATGCATCTTAATAATTCTAAAAGAAACACTAGAAACCTTCACATTAGCAGCTCTTCAGACCATTTAATCCAAGATACTCGGCTTTTTGCGTTTCCACTGGTGATAGAACCTGGGGTGAGCTGGAACTTGGCTGACTCGCTTTCATGTGGTGTGGTTTAACCTGTGTTTTGGTTTGTCTCTCACAGAGAGCCCAGTCTGAGCTGGCGGCCCACCAGAAGAAGATCCTCCATGTTGACAACCACATTGGTATCTCCATTGCTGGACTGACTGCTGATGCCAGACTGTTATGGTTGGTCACATCTACTTTGGATACTCTGGATTAAAAACGTGGATTTGGGAATGTAACTCTTTCTTTTTTTTATTGTTATTCTCCAGTAACTTCATGCGTCAGGAGTGCTTGGACTCAAGATTCGTCTTTGACAGGCCCCTTCCCACGTCACGTCTTGTCCAGCTCGTCGGCAGCAGTATCCTCTCTACATTTCATTTAAACATAGAGCTGTTTTTGGTCATTTTTATCACAGAATTGTAGCTGTTCACATTACGCCTCTGGATTTTTTGACACACACACCAGCAAAAGAAGAACACAAGCAATCTAAAAATGAAATTAGTTAGAAATGGTTAAATAGCATTTTAATAATAATTAAATACAATTTATATAAATGAAGGCTGCACAAATAATCAAATCACATGTACGCTCTTTGTTAGTTTTTACCCAGGGTTTTTCTAGATATTCTGCAAATGCAAGTACCTTGTGATCATGATCCATTTACGTCTTTCTGTATCGCTTAATCAAATTCAATCAAGGCTTTCCACACTTGTCAAATAATTTTGACGGAACTCGTGATATAAGGGAGAAAAAAAACACAAAATGAAATTCATTCTCTACGTCCAAATTCGTTCATGATTGATGCCCGGCAGCAGTTCTCCTCAACTGAACCCACAGAAACTCAAATTCCAACACAGAGGTATGGCCGGAGGCCCTACGGCGTCGGGCTCCTCATCGCTGGCTACGATGTGAGTTGTCTTCCTCGTATCGTATCTGAATGACCTGAAATGTGTCCGATGGAAAAGCCACTTGTGACCAACATGTTAGTTTTCCTGATGCGCCTTGTCTTTGTTGTGTGTTCTCCAGGATATGGGACCCCACATCTTCCAGACCTGCCCGTCCGCCAACTACTTTGACTGTAAAGCCATGTCCATCGGCGCACGTTCCCAGTCGGCGCGTACCTACCTGGAGAGATGCATGGACAAGTTTGCTGACTGTAAGATGTGTGCAAAGTCAGATATGTCAACAGTGTTTTTTATCTCTGAGGTCCAGTGTCTTTGGCCTTGTCCACACGTACCAGAACAATCTTCTTTTTTCGTGGTGCAGCACCCGCAGAAAGATTCACACGTTCATTTTAACAATTATGTTCGTCAGCTCATATTTTCTCAGACTGTTGTAGCAGGAACATAGTTTGAAATCATCATTCATCAGTGTGTGTTAACTAAGGCCACATGGACCAAAACCATCTTTTTTTCCTCCGTCTTCCTCGGCCTCGTCCTTCTACGTGTTACGAATATTTGATCCAAATGGATCCATTGGAAAGGACTGGCCAGGCTGCAGTTCATTCTCCAGCCCTGAAGGTGGCGCTGAAATTCACCACTAAAAAAGACAAGAGTGGAAATTCCTTGAGTGCTGAGCAGATAGAATCGTTACTGTTGTGACAGGATCTTGTCACGTGAAGAAAACAAAGAAAACATTGAAAACCAGACTAAATCGCCTGCTGTTGCTCTGACGACCACCCGTCTGTGTTCCAGGTAATCTGAACGAGTTGGTTCAACACGGCCTCCGCGCCCTCAGAGAAACCCTCCCCACTGAGCAGGACCTCACCACCAAGGTACCCCAGCCGCAGCTTCATTCTCCCCCCCACCTCAGACTTTGAATTCCTCTGCTAAAAGCTGCATATTTCACCTCAGAACGTCTCCATCGGCATTGTGGGGAAGGACATGGAGTTCACCATTTACGACGACGACGACGTCGCTCCGTTCCTGGAGGGGCTGGAGGAAAGGCCACAGAGAAAGGTACGTCACGGTGCTTTCTTTGGAATGGATCCGCGCACGTCTTCAATCCGACCTTTCACCAAATGCGTCAGTAGCTCCTAAAACAGTCGGGCTAACATCGGTGCTGAACATGTGTCCGTGTCAGGTCGCGCAGCCGGCAGACGACGCCCCCGATGCCGATGCACCCGCCGAGCCGATGGAGCACTGAGGACCGACCCGTCACTCAACCAGGCCAACTAGCGATCGACCAACTCAACACTTACTGCGACGCGACAGAGGAATTCTTCCAGAGGAAAGGTGTTGTGATGTGCCACTTGCTAATCCAGAATATTCTCTGCTAACATCCATCAGTGGGATGTTGCTTTTGTATGGGTGTAGTGGACATTCATTCACGTAATAAACTCTTTTCAGTTTTTGGAATCATGTGGTTGTGTTTTGTACAGCAGTAGTTATAAATCTGGAAAAAATGGTAAAAGACTATTAACTATGTAGTGTAAAGTAAGTCTTACAAAGAATATTTCTTTTGTCAAAATGTCTCATTTCCAGCCATTAAATCTCTTTACACTTAAAATAAAACACCACATGAAAAAGTAACTCATTTTTAGACATCTTTCACTTGTTTCAAGCAAATTTTAACTCAGACTACAGAGAAAAGATTTTTCAGTTTGTAGGAGCACTACGAATACGTTATGAACAAATCCAAAATGAGGAAAAGGAATCAGAGCAACACGAAGAAGCTTTAAGAAACTAATGTCCACTCGTTCTTCCTGAATTTAATCTTTTATCGGATTCATCTGCTCACAAACGAACATGATTCAACTGTGAGTGAATCTCCACCTCAAAACTGCACAAATCGCAGGTGACTGAGGATAAATTGTCAAACTGTGATCATAGGTCATTCACACTGGGAAGCAGGACACGTTTTTTATGTGTGTTGGGGGGATTTAACATGCAAGCTGCAAATGTTTGATGACATCACTTCCTCTTAACGCACTCATTCTCCTTGTGATCATCAACTCCGTGCGTCGGTGGACTGTACGTCTTTCTTTGCTCTCCTCCTCTTGTTCCTCCGTCTGACGGCTGATTCCTTCTCCACCGGCTGGCTCAGCTCTGTCATCTTCAGCGTGAGCTCCAGCTCCTCCAGGACTCCTCGCAGGTCCTCCTCTGGGACGCCCAGATCCATCAGACCTCCTCCCGTCCGACCCTCATCCGAGTTCTCTTCCTTTACATCCACAACGTTCTCCGTCTCGCTTCCTGCCGTCAATGCGGGTTCTACTTCCTCAGCTTTTCCTGTCACTGGGATGTTCTCCAGCAGCTCTGCGCCGTCGGCTTCTTGCCTCTCGGCCTCCGATGGCGGACTGCAGTGCTGCTGGTTGTGCTGGCAGCAGCAGCAGCGCTGACGCTCCCAGGATTGATGAGGCTCGTCCGGATAATCTGACACAGGGAGATGAATGACTGTTTAAAGTCCAGTTCAGACCAAAGAGTCGAGGCACAACGGAACGGTCGCAGACACAGTATCAGCGGTCTGAAAGGTCCCGTTGCTGGTCGACGCTCCAAGTTCCAGAGGATTGTGTGTGAGCACATTTAGTGTGTGCTGGAATGTTCTGTTGCAAGTAGATTCTCATCGCTAGTATCGTAATCTAGACACACCCTACTGGTAGCAAATTTGATTTGCAGCCAGGTTGTGTTTAGGAACTCGTAATTGTCTTGCGAGCTCCAAAGTCCAATCACATTGTATAGAGTCGGTGACTACAAGCCGCTGCGCGTGTTGTCCCTGCCGGTGTCTGCTACATGGAAAAAAAAGAAGTCTGTTGATTGGTCCTTGGACGATTAGCAGTTAGGCTTTTCCACAACAGAACGTACGTGGAACCCTTGCCCATTCTTCTGTCTCTCTACTACGCCACCTTCTTTGTGCCGTTTATCCCGCCCATCGGACTGAGCCCTGCCCATCGAGAGGGCCCAGACCCAACAGCTTGATGTATGAGATGTAAGAGAAACCATAACCGATCACGATCAACGCTTTCCCCCACCCCTGTGCCTACGAGCGTCTATATATATGCACCGACCTTCCCATTCCTTCTGGCTGCCGGTCCTCTCTGGAGTCACCCCCTCCACCAGCTGCCCCTCCTGCATCGCCCGAGTGATCTCGGTCAGCTGCTGCAGGAGGCTCTCCTCCTGGTCCGCCATCACGCACTTCACCCTGCCGTACAAACGCACAGTTTACACGCCAGCTTCAGCAGGGCTGGTCAAACTCCACTGGGACTGCAGCTGCAGAGATGAATGTTATTTGAGTTGAGACTGGATTAGACAGGAATGGTGCAGGACACTGAGCAAACAAAAACAACATCAGATAAAAACAAAGATGATAAGAATGTGAAGGAAATGATGGACCTGTCAGGACTGTGATGGGCTTTAGAAACAATCTTCTCCATCACCAGCTCCGTCTCCCGCAACTTCTCCTGCAGCTGAGCCAGCTCAAAGTCCGCTGGAGGCAACGAGACAATCCAGGTATCAGACATGAAACTGACCAGATCGATACGCACAAATCAGTTTAACCCTTTGACATCAACAGTAGCCCCTGAGCTACATTTGCGTTAGCTACATTTGAGTGAAAATGATTCAAAACCTTCAATTAGCTCCTTCTTCACAGGAGAGGAGGAACCGAGTGACACTTCTCAGCTTTCAGGAACCGTTCAAAATTTTCTGATAGCGCAAATAGTTACTCCAAAGTATGCTAGCACCAGCGATATCATGGGTGTTAAAGGGTTAAGGATTCTTTGTTTGTGTTTTTATAAGTGGAGCAAAAAGAACCCAGTGCACACAGAGTCAGCGTGATGAGTGGTGAACAACACTTGTACTTGTTCTGATGTTTACTGAAGAATATTTAGATTCATTTGACAGGAACATTGAAAATTAATGTGTGTGTGTGTGTGTGTATGTGTGTCAACTGCTGAGACTCACTGATTTTTCTCTTCATGTTCTCTGACCGGACTGATGCAAACCTGCCCTCTGCCGGCCTGCTGTTCCCCTTAGAGGTGATCTGACAAGAGAATACATCCGTTGTAATAAACCTCACAGCTGTGTGTGCGTTTACTCTCACCTTGAACAGAATGTAGAGGATGTAGAGTAAGATCCCGAAGCCGTACACTGGGATGATCTGTCCGGCCAGGTTGGACTTTCCGGCGGTTGCGGCCCCCGTTCCCTGCCCCGCCCCCTTAGCCCTGCTTACGGCCTCGGGGTTGTGGGCCCTGGAGAAGCCGGCCGACCCTGCAGCTCTCTGGCCTCGACTCTCCGGGGCCATCTGGCGGACCTTTGGAGGGAAGCGACCTGAACCTGCAGAAGGAAGAATACTTCAAGTACGTGACTGACAGTATGAGACATGAAAATGAAATTACCTAACCCTTCTACTTATTTGTTTGTTTGTTCGTTGAAGATTAAGAAGTTCTTTGCTTTGTGAACACTGTAGTGGTGACGTGGTAATGACATGGTAGTGTACGTAGTAGAAGGTAGTAGAAGGTAGCAGAAACCTGAGAAGTTGCTCTCGGTTCCCCTGGCTGGTGTGAAGGAGTTAGGAGAAGGAGAAAACGTGCATCTGCTCCCTAAAGTTAAGAAGTTGCACTTCACAGCCAAGTTGCAGTCATTACGGTAATGATTTGTCGGCTTCCAGCGACAACGCGAATGGCCGTAAAGACAGCAACAAGGCTGTTGTTAACATTCAGTGACCAACATTTTCTTCTTCTCCTACTCGGTGGAACAGTGGGTAATTACGGTACTCATCAGTGTTAAAGGGTTAATGTCATATAAATATAGTCCTGATATCTCTTCAGTTCAAGGACAGAATTTCCAAACTGATATACGATGTAGGACTGTGTTGACAATGTTTCTAGTTTTGTAAACAAAGACACAAATATATATATAGATATATATTTTAAATGTCACCTAAGAACAGACGAGTTATTGTTTTACACAAATAATACAATAAATGACAAAGTCACACTGAAACTTTCAGTTCGCCCATCACTTCGAAACACTTTGTCGCCCCCCTTAGGGAGGAAACTGTAACTGCGTTTATAAATGACGAATCCTGTTTGTTCTGAAAGAATAAAAAACAGTCTTCGGATTGAATCTCAGCCTAAATCTGCACACGAACAACCGGCAGGAGCGCTTGTACCGCCGCGGACCATCCGTGCAGGTGACGCACCCTCCGGTAGCTCGGCCGCATCCTTCCGCCCGCGAGACAGCAGCATTTTGGGCAGCAGCAGCGCGACGCACAGGACGAGGCACGTCGCCAGCGTCACCTTCTGGAATGTGGACATCACCATGGCGACGGGTGAGCCGGCTGGTCAACCCGGTGGGTCGGCGGACAGGTCACTGTCCCGACGCTGTGCTCCGGTCGCACGGGGACCTGGCTGCCGTCATAGGCTCCTCCTTGTTGATGGAGAGAACCGGAAGTAGACCCGAGCTGCAAGATCTAGGTTGACCAGCAGATGGTGCTAGAAACCAGTTTGTAGCTCTGAAGGTGCAAAAATGAATTAAATCAATTTCTTGACGAATTAAACGATCAGAATCATATTGTTTATTAAATTATTGCAATATTTCTCTACTCTTCACGCTTATATGGTGTGTTTTTACCATGTCTGTGCAGCACTCACAATTTAGTTTTACTATGTACAAATGACAAATATAACTATGTACAAATACAAGCCTATTCTCTTCAATTCTACTTTATAGTCTATTGTAAATTGCATCAGAAACAACTGCTGCTGCTTTCATTGTGTATTTTACGCATTTATGCTGGTTATATTCTCTATTCCAATGTATGTTTTGATGATTTGGATCCTACAGTGCTGTGCCACTGTGCAGGCTTGTGTGTGTGCTTGACAGTACAGAGTGCTGATGCTCATGAATGATTCAAGTCTTTGCAGAAGCTGTAACTTCTGTCAAGGGGCCACAGATGAAAAATATCCTTTTATATAATTCTGGTGCATTCACAGCAGTGTTTATTCATGTGCAGCATCCATTTTGTTGAATATACATCGGAATAAAGCAAATTACAAAGCATAATAAATTCCCATTAGGGTGTATTATACCACTCAGCACAGACCCTTCATCCATGTCCTTTACGTCTCAACAACCATCTTGCTTTAAGTACTTGGTTTCTGGGTCGCCTTGCATTCTTGGGGTATTCAACCCACACGGGAGAGGCAGACTGGCTCTTACGTCAGTCAAGACCCTCTTGAGTCAAGTGGCGGATGCCAGAAGGAGAATGTACAGATGTGTGACAACTCTCTAAGAATTAAAAGATTAAATGTATTTTTGTTTGCTCATGTTTGTTTGTCAGTTTGTGACTGGATTATCTGGAAACTGGAAATCCCGCAAACAGTTATTGTGTTATTGACAACCAGAGTCTCTGTGCAGAAGTGAGGAAACAAAGACGCGGCATCGATGTCCTGTCCAACTTGATCATGCGTGATTGATTTTCAGCAAAATCACAGTTTTTATAGTTTAAAACGTTTCAATTCTGGAATGGCTTTCATGAAATTTTAACCAAACGTAATCTTTGTATCTTTGTGGACAAAAGAATGTGCATTTATTTCCACATGCTTCCACCTGACCGGTTTATTGCCGTATGTTTCACCTGGAACCTGCCTCATACAACAACCGGTCAGGTCCTCTCACCACCACTCACCATACGGCTCCACACGTTTATATGTCACTGCACATGTTTGTTATATATTCAAGAAAAAAAAAACATTTGAGTGTGCAGTCACTGAATTCTTCCACATCTCCTCACTCTCTTCTCTTCTGTTTTAGGAGTGGAAACACACTTTACTTGTGTGTAAACACCACAGAAGACGGTGTGCAGGTCACATCGCTCGCATACATACACTACACACACAGTGGTCTATTGGAAGAATCTGGAGTACCTGGAGGAAACCCACACCAAGAACAGCAGGTTCAAACCCAGAATGTTGTCCGGTTACATCTGACCTTTGGTTCATGTGTTTTGTTCGTTAGCGACATTTAGCTGCGCAGAGACTACCCAGCTGATTGTCACTTGTTGTTGTTGTTTCGGTTTATACATCTTTACTCTGTCGGTGTCGTTAGCGTTTACAGAAAAACAACATTTCACTCGCTGGAACCTCACACTGTTCTCCGAATGCTTTTTGACCTCGACGGTATCACCAGTGATACATTCGTCCTAGCATACTTTGGAATATTGAAATTTGAGAAGTTGCACTTCACAGCCAAGTTACTGTCATCACGGTAATGACTCACTGGCTTCCAGCAAAGAGAGCAAATGGGATTACCGTAATGACAGGCTGTTCTCAACTTTCAGGATCTTCATCCACGTTTTCTCCTTCTTCTAGCTCCTTCTTAACACCACTTAGGGGAACCAGGAGAAACTTTTTAGCTTTCACAAGAATCCTTTGTTTTACCCACAGCAAACGATAGCACAAATACTTGCATAATTATGGTAGTCCAAAGTATGATAGTGCCAATGTAGTGCAGGGGACACAGTCGGTGTTAAGGGGTTAACTCACAGCTCCTACAGTTTCCTATATTTTTTTATAAATACTATATCATATAATACACGCTTTTGTCACATGTAAAATGACCTCAAAGGAAATTAAATCTCAACATGTCACTAACTTGTTCATATTTGGCTCTTAAAATATGCAGCAGTTCACTGAGAATCTTTTTATCAGCAGCGTCAAAGAGGTAAATTTCATCCATCATCTGAGCAGAGACACAAATTAATATTCAGTTTATTTCAGTCAAAAACAAAACGGCATGTGATCAGAGTAAAAAAAAAAATAGAAGAAGAAGAAGAAGAAGAAGAAAAGGCCAGCAAAGTTCTGCTCTTGTCTTCAGAGCAGAGATGAGACAAGAAGATGAAGGAAGAATCTCCAGACTGATCGTTTCTGCAAAGATGACTCGGTTGGGTTTGAAGCTTCCTGTCTGCTGGAAGAATTTAACAATCACAGCAATCACAGAGAAGTTAAAAAAAGACCTCTCACTGATGGATGACCTATTAATAATAAATGTGGCCTGTCTGCTTCACGTCTACTAATTCAAACATGGCGAACGGACTGGAGATTACTTCTCAATCCACGTTTGACTGATGAAAAAACAGCAGATCCATCATCCTCCAGCGCTTCTTTATCGCAACATCCCGATGCAGCCATCCTGGTTGATCTCTAGTCCATGTGACGATTGTTCAGTAAAAGAACCGTGCAGCTCCATAAAACAGAGTTCAAACACGGGCTGCTGGGCGAGTATCCAATCAGACAAAACGCTGATGATCTGTTCGTTCACTTCTTACACAGTCTAAGCAGCTCACAGTTTCTGCATCTGCAAAGAGAAAGCAAGAAGGTGCAAGAAGATCTAGGTCACTCTGGGAGGTTCAGGAGAAGGAAACAGAACAAAACAAGCAAATAAAATCTAATCAGTTAATCCAAAAAAATCTTTTGCTCCAAGTTGTTTTTAGGAAGAGTGGGAGTGGGCGGGGCTTATCTCTTCCTCCTAGTCATGCCCATGTTAAAGCAAAGACAATCAGATAAACTTAAAAAAAGGAACTAGCTGTGAAAATTCAACTTGAATACTTATTATTACTTACTTTTTTGATATTTAAAAACATACAGCATTATTATTTTCATTGTTCATTCCAATTTATAAAAAAAAACACACACACATTTAAAATTGTTTACATTCACCATTGATCCTCCTCCAATTATTCTGAAAGGGAAACATGACATCATGAACTAAAGTGAGATAAGTCAAGTTTCCACTCAGTGCTGCGTATTTTATGAAGTCCCCCCCCCCCGTTGGTATCGTAATGACAGGCTGGCTGGCTGGTGGCTTCAGGGAATGTCTTTGACCCCGAGGCCTCCACTGCGGAGGACTGTGTGGAATTTCTTGCATTTACTTTCAACCATCCATCTGCTCACACAGCCACCACATTGGCTCTCACACCCATCAGGACCGTAGTGGAGGCTGATTCCAGATGAGCTGAGCCTGTAGTCAGCTCACGTGTCGTCGGAGTTGATCGGATCAGAGGTCGCTTTTTACGACACGGGAAGTCGCAGGAGAAGTGAACACTGTAAAACTGGATTCATGTTTCTACGTCGAATGAAAGCCGTACCTACAGCGCAGGAGACGGTGTGGCCTGATGCTCCGCCCCTCTCCAGAAATATCAGGACGCGTTGGTGCGACCAGCAACTGTGACTGGACTGTTTTGCACCATGTGACCTTCCCAGCTCTCGGAGCAGCGCTTCAGAATGCGACCGTCCTCAAGGCGATTTAGTGAGCGGAACATCGTGCCGATCTTGTTGCAATTGCTGCGGTAACAAGAGCCGCTTACGTTTCAGTTGTGATTAAAGTAAACAAAGAAAAAGAAAACACACCCACAGCGACAACGTTCAGACTTCTGAACGTGAAATGTCATTTTTCCGGCATCTGTCTCACAGACATACGTAGGTACTGAGAGCTGCCAACGAAGCTCGTTGATATTGACGCCAAAATAGACAGGTTGCCATGTGGTGGCTGGATGTAGCTTATGTTTTAAACCCCCCCCCCCCCCCCCCCCCCC
>CAAKHB010007441.1:0-33904 GCA_901007665.1 Aeoliscus strigatus | reverse complement strand
CCCCACTCCCCAAAATATGACTTTCATGGACTCGTCTCGGAGCGGAGGTTCATATCTCATGCACATTTGGCTCTCAACCACTGTAAAACAACAGCTGTTCAACTGCCAGCGATTGTAAAAGTGCCCGAAATAACTGAAGACATCCATACTAAATGTCACATAAAACAGACTCCCTCAGAGATAATGTGCTGGACGTATCTTGGCGTGGAGTTTCTGGGTTTGAACTTTCAGGTCGGAGTTTTTGCGACGAGCTCGTCCATCTGCTCTTCCACCTTCCACATATCTGCGTTCAAACTCTCAGAGCAGCTGCCGAGGGACGGTAATTCATCGCCATCAGAGCATTACCTCTTACTGAGGCTGCCGCTCGCCGCTGCCATTAAGAAGGGCTCCTTCATAGTCCAGCTGGCACAGGATCATGTTGTTCTTGAGGAAAAATCGGTCTCCCACGCAGAATCTGCAGAGAGACGTGAAAATATGAAACTGGGTCTCGCATGAGCTGGAGTGAATCATTAATGTCCCAGAGGAGCATTCTCAGACATATTTTCAGTAAACACCCACTGCTATGGTAATCAGGAAATTAATCTAGCATGATTGCTGCCTGATTAAGCGTCAAAGAGACGTACAGAGTCTTGGACCCATCGAGGTTTTTGCAGGGCGCGCGTTGAATTTCCTCTTGCTCATAATGACCAGTGAGTGTGCTCACCTCCCCAGATAAGTCAACTCAGCCTGATCTCCCTGGCTAATTGCCCCCCCGCCCACACACACACACCCCCACTCCCTAATCTTACCTCTGGCGGCAGAGCTGACAGGCGAAGCAGTCTAAATGGTAGACGTTGTCTCTGGCTCTCATCACCATCTCAAAGGCCGGGATCAGCTTACTACAGGCCGCACAGTTGCCCGTCACCCCGAAGAGCCTGCGGACGGCGAGAGGACCCGTGTTCACTTTGAGATGATTCAGCCAAAAACGAAAGGTCTGAAGGGACAAATGCTGGAGATATGAAGACGGGGGCTTCGGGAAACATCAAATCTTGCTCTTTCCGCATCAAATGCAGAAACTTCCTGCGCAAAACCATGCCTACGTGCATTCTCTGGCTTGATAAGTAAATCATACACATACAGTCTATCACGCTTCGCGATTATCAGTCGATCTGCCGACATTTAAACTTCTAACAAACCGCGGTTGTGTTTAAATGCCGTGTGACTCGGCGGTGACCGGCGGCAGATTGCCTCACCTCCCAGTCACCCCTAAAAGAAGGAACAAAACGACTCCCTAAGAGCCTGACACACATGAAGATAAGTGGCAACTGCTGATTTCCATATCCTATTTGAGGCCAAATAGAAAAAAAAAAGGACGTATGGGAGGAACCGCTGGCGCGCGGAAGGAGGGAGAAAAGCATCGCACATGAGTGTCCCGAGATCTCCAGATGAAACACGTCATCAAACCGGGAACCAACATGGGAACAAAAGCGAGTCCTAATTAACAGAATGTTCTGATCTAACGAGCTGAGTCCTGAGCAGGCACCTGGTGGGTTTTTTCCTTTCCCTTAACGAGGCTACGAAGCTCAATGCTAATTCTCTACTAATGGTCCAATTAAAAGAAATCACATGGTTTTAATCCCGCTCTTCAAAGGCTTTTGGTCTGCACCCTCGCAATGATGAGGAAAACAGGAGGCAATCTAGCCAATTTAACTGTCAAAAGGGGTTTTGGTCTCTTAAGTGCAGCAGGGCTAATGAGAGACTTAGCTCCAACCAAATCCAGCTGGATTGTACATGAGACTAACACATGAGTTCAGCAATGTGGCTGAGATATCAGGAGTTCTCCAGCTGACCTGACGTCGTTATTTCAGGCAAGAAACTCGAGGGTGCAGAACTCTCAGAAGATAATGGGCGTCAGTTTACAGCCAAGATCCTCTGTATCGTCGCAATTTTAAACTAGTAATAGAAAAGAAGATCAACATAAACAAACCTTTAAGCGTAAGATTTATTCACTAAGCTGCGTTTAATAATACTGGAGTTGGCCATCTGGTGCAGAACGCAACGGCCATTACTCAGAGGGAGACGTGACAAATGTAAGAAATAAAAATGCAGTTTTTTTCCCGATCTGTCACAGATCAGAATGGGTTCGTCCTTGGTGCGCCTCACATCGTCTGTCAGCCTCTGTGAGATTAACAGCGGCACTTTTTGTGTCATCTGCTAACAAACAGCCCAAACAAAGAAGGCAAAAAGATCCTTTGCAACGACGAGCACTTTGCCTTGACGTGAATATTCTTCAACGCGTGTCATTGTTTTAATTTTTACGAAGCATGACATCATAAAAAAGTCCTAGAATAAGGGTGAGACTGTTTCATAAAATTAACGACACAGCCGTAAAAACTCCACAGAACGAGAAGATGCTTAATGTTCTGTGTGCGTTCGTCTGTGTGCGTGTGTGTGTGTGTGTGTGAGAGAGAGAGAGAGAGAGAGAGACACTCTGGAAGTCCCTCCAGAACCACTGGACATGTCCGACCTCATGCTAAGCTAAGCTAAGCTAACTGCTGCACGGGTCCAGGAAGAAGACCTGACATGTTTCATTTGTCAAACGGCGTGTAATCAAAGGTGCCGTCAAAGAGCACACACTCTCCCCAACACGCAGTCGCTAAGTCGGCAACGGTGTTACAGTGTAAGTTTCATTTTCAGTGAGCGATGCGTGAATTGGTTCACCCCAAAAGATTCATTCTTTCAAACGAATCATTCACAAACACTAATGATCACAATTTATGGCCAAAGTTGTAAAAAAAACTCTATCCACTGTCAGCAGCCGTACCTCAGGTAGTCACGGCGACAGAGGATGAGGTTGGCCCGGGTGTAGAGGCTGGAGCCCACCTGACCCAGGCGGCAGTCGCAGCAGGCACACTTCAGACAGTCCTCGTGCCAGTACCTGTCCAGCGCCTGCAGCATGAAACGATCCCTGATCTTCCCGTTACAGCCGGCGCAGCCTCTGGGCTTCTCTCTGGACTGGAGGGAGACGAGAGACACACCTGCAACAGGTAGACACCACGGCAGGGACGGAACACAGGAGACCACAGGAGTCCTTTAACGTCATGACACGTCACAGGTACGAACAATGACCTGTTCTGACACATTTACTAGGAAGATCGTACACAAAGACACTGAGAATTCATTCAAAACTCCCATTTGTCTCTTTTTAAATGAAATGGATGTGCAAAGTTAGTGTTGCCTCACAATCTGTCATCAACATGAACCGGGTGAATATTCTTTCTGTCTCTGTACTCACTCTCCTCCTTGTCCAGCACCATCCTTCGAGCAAAAGCCACAATCCAACAACAGGCGCTCCGTCTTCCCCTGCGTGTGCAAGAAAATGCAACGTTCAGCCTCCAAATGACACCATCAAACTTTAGCTCGGCACCCTGAAGGAGGAAAGAAAGAAGGAGAGGTTCTCTCTCTCTCGCTCCCTCTCTGCGTTTCACGATGAGGAGATGGAGGCAAACAGCCGTCCTGGCGTATCACCTTGTCCTCGAATTGAGAGGGCTTGAGCCTTATCTTAGCTGATGTCAGAGCATAAGCATTTCTGTATGTGTCGAGGCTGAGGCTGCTCCTCTCAAATGAGCACTTCTGCTCAGACTGCACCCCCCCCTACCCTCTCCCTCTCTTCATTCTCTCTCTCTCTCTCTCTCTCTTTCTCTCTCCCTCTCCCTTACTCTCTCTCTCACTGAAAAACTCCCACAGTCAAAGGCATTTTTTCAATGCTGCATGCTAATTATATAAAGTCATTATGCTCAGATCTGATAGTAAGCACTGCCTCCCCCCATGCCCCCCACACACACCCCCTCCAACCCTCCCTCTCTGAATCAATTATTCAATAGACAGTCACACACCAGGACAGCCAGGGCCTGAGGTGTTTTAGAATGAGCTTATTCAACTCCAAGGACACCAATTATCTCCAGGGCGCCATGTAGTCAAAGCTGTGGCTTTTCACCCCCGCAGATGCAGCGCCCAGCGCTTGTGTGTGTGCATGACACGTATGTGCATCATCCGCGTGTTCACTCACGCACACATCTCTATCGCTACTGCAAACATCGTCATTAGGGAAATACTAGAACACTCTTTATTAGGATCCAGGAATATCTCAGGAAGGTTGTGGTCATTCATTGGTATTAAAAGACCATAAAGGAGCTTTGAGTCACTCTCAACTCAGCAAAGCAGCTGCATACTGCTACTATGACACAACGTCATAAAAATGCCATAAAGTGGTCATAGAACCTAAAACATTAACTGTAATGTCTTCGCTCGATGTTCGACCAATTAAAGAGCGAGTCAATGTAAAACTGATTTAGGGAGGAAGACGCTATTAAAGTACCATAACGCAGTACTATACTGTAGCACAAGGCCTGATATGGGATTAAATAGAATGATGTAACACTAAGTCCCGAACCAGTAAGACACTGAAAATCACAAAGTTGCAGTGCTCTCGGTAAGACACACGGCAGGATTCAGTACAGATACACAACCACTAGAAGTAGTAGCAGGACGTCCTGCTGGTCTAAGGGGCTCCGAACCAAATTTACAGATGCGAGAGCTCCCCCAGACCGTGATCTGAACCTAAGAACCAAACTTTGGTCCAGACCAAACTGGACCATGGTTTGGACAGTGTTTTTTCATGGTCCAGAATTTCCATCATTCCACAGGAAGTTCCAGTCGTCAGCTTGCACACATGGTCCTCAGCATAGCGAGCAGTCGTCTTCTCCTTTCCTGCCTTGAACATTCTTTATATTTTTCTCCTTCAATACTGTTTCCAACTGGTCTGTAGGCAGTTTTTCAAGCCAACAGGGGGTGAAGGATCACCGAAATGTTGAGTCCATAGCTTGTTGCTAGCTTGTTAGCCTTGTTAGCCAGCACATGTGTAGTATAAGCTGCTTTTTAAATTAGAAAACATCTACACGTACACCTACCACAAACAACAAGTCTATTAGTATTTTCAGATGAATAATTTATGCCTGGATGTACGGAGCTGTAGGAGTTCCTAAACGACGCTATTCAGGATTTTAGCAAACAAAAACAGTAATGCAAGTACATGAATTATTTACTGTTAATACTGAGCACCAAAATATCATTATTAGTCCCTGCAGATAGATTATTGAACATTATTGTGGTGTTCATTTCCGGCTTTCGAAGGCCAGTGCATCAACAAAACCGCGGCCCGCTTCCAAACGGATCGGCCGGCTCGGAATCCTCCTCATTAGACGCTGTAAACAACTGTTCTAACATGGCCCCTGGATCAGGTCACACTAATTAACCAGCCCCATCGACCAGCTATTCTCTCATTACCCGCCCTCGCATCTGATCACATGTAGGCCGTCAAGACAGCCAGCGATCAACAGACTAATTAATCAGCTGATGAGGTGCAAGTGGAGCTCTGGGCTCCCTGTTCATTTGTCAGACACATGGGAGCTAATTAGTTCAATTATTAATGCATCTAATTAAATAGTTTCACTGGGTAATCGTGCTTACAATCTCATCCTCATGTTGGCTGCAGTGATAAATGAATCCACGGGCCATTACACACCTCTTGTCATTAGTTTGACATACATCGATGCCAATGCGTCGGCCATCCCGGTCTAAACATTGCAGGCTAGCCACAAGCCGGGGTCCCATTAGGCTAATTGTGCTAAAAAGCAGTCTGCGGCGGACATTAAAGATGAGTCGTGGTGCGGGCTCTAATTAGCAGTCGCGTTGGAAATAGCAGCGCTTTTTGGCCATCTGCTGCGGCTCGCTGTGCCCTCTTGTCCTCTGTGGGGGTGGGGGTGGGGTGGGGACAAAGACAAATATGGACGACACAATGTGCAGTCGCTGCAGAAGAGAGAGGGAAGTTCTTTAAAGCCAGGTCCGTCTTTAAAGAGTCCAAGTAAAAGTACCCCGTCCAACCACACATGCATAAGGACGCCCTCTGCAGGTGGAAACAGCTACTACATTTGCATTCTACAGGCAGGAACAGTTGACAAATCAGGCACCCGGTGGTATATTTGGTGCAATAACAGCTCATGCTGCTCTGGACCAAGATGGTCTTCACAGGAGACTCTTGAGATGATAATTCTCATACTTTCAACGCTTCAGCACATGGAACGTTAGCGCTGTGTGAGTCCTCCCAGCTCCGCACATGTTCGGGCATCCTTTCGTTTTCTGATTCCGACCTCAGCTTTTAGACTACAATCAATTCTCCTGTGTAGTTCACAGGATGTCAGGAGGAAGACACGAGAGAGGTTTTCATGATTGTCTCTTATCTTCCACCATTAAATCCACATTTACAACAAAAGTCAAAGCTAAACTAAACAACTTTGACTGCTGTTTGCGGCGGATGGAGGGATCTGAGAGCCATCTGATGGTGCAGACACTCTCCTCCTGGATCCATTTCTGTGGGGAATTCAAGTCTTTGGAAGCCATCCAATCTCCTGTCAGTCCCACTGAGCTGCAGAGTTTAAGATTGGAGTGAGGATGTGCTCACCAGCTGTGAGATTAAGGGGAACTGATCGATGGCCTTCCTGATTGGCTCTTAGGATGTCCCAGCAGCATCCATTCCCCTCGGCCTGGATGCCTGTCCTCAGAGGAGCCAAAACCAATTCTTCCTCCACACAGGGGCCAAATAAGATCAGTGACCTGAAGCTACAAGGCCATGCTTGGAGGCTCCATCTGTCTGCCCGTTTCTCTGGAACAAAAATGAGGACGAAGGATGGAGAGTATTTTTTTGCCCCCCACCACATTTTACATGCATATTACCAATCAGGATAATTGTGTGTGGGGTTTTTTCCTCAACATGTCTCCTCCTGACATCCTGTTTACGTGTTTCTGCTCCTCCAAGAAATTACCTGTCAGTCAAACGCCGTCAGCGGTCTTTTCCCCTCGACTCTCAGTAGGTGGAGCTCTTTTCATTTCCCGCTCAGCCACACTGTTTACAGCAACATCCTTGTAGTCAAGGTAAAATGCTGTTGCTACCACTGGAAATGTAAAATTCATGACTTCCTGGGCAGCAAACAGAACGTTTTTTTTTCTCTTTAAATGTCCATAATTGTTATTTCTCAGGAAATATTTGTACGTTTGGGGCTGTTTTAAAGATGTGTGTGTTCTGTGAGAGAGATTGTTTGCTTTGAGGGGCTTTTAATGAATAATCCCACTACAGGGAGGAATCGTGTTTGACAGGGAAAGGTGTTCTTTCAAGGACGCCAGATAAGAGTGAGACTCGGCTTTCATTCACGCCCTGTGCCGCCATGAAGAGGAGAACAAGGAGGCGGACGTGCTTCCTGTTTCCTCACCGGCCGACTCGGAGAGCTCAATCATCATCGGAGGAAACATGAGTTTACCGTTAATCATGCATAACGATTTGATTTTCCAGTCTCAAGCTCGACTCGAATGGAATAACACAGTTCAGTTTAGGCCACGTCCACACTGAGACTGTCTGTAGGGGCCGATCAGAGGACGTCCCTCTGTCTGTAGGGGCCGATCAGAGGACGTCCCTCCGTCTGTAGGGGCCGATCAGAGGACGTCCCTCCGTCCGTAGGGACCGATCAGAGGACGTCCCTCCGTCCGTAGGGGACGATCAGAGGACGTCCCTCCGTCCGTAGGGGACGATCAGAGGACGTCCCTCCGTCCGTAGGGGCCGATCAGAGGACGTCCCTCCGTCCGTGGGGACCGATCAGAGGACGTCCCTCCGTCCGTGGGGACCGATCAGAGGACGTCCCTCTGTCTGTAGGGACCTATCAGATTCCAGCACTCTGCGATGTCACATGTTTAGTACCGGCTCAGCTCACTTGGAACCTCGAAGGAAACGGAACTAAACAAAGTACCAAGTGCTATCGCCAGTGGAAACACAAAAAAAGACACATAGAATCTAGTCGAGCCGTGCTGGAACCATGTGGTGGAAAATCTCCACAGGGTGACTTGAGGCCCCCTGGGGGGCACGTATGTGTTTTGCAAACATGGACTCAGTGTGAACAGACTAGCTTGTTTCTGGTTGAAGGAATTTGAGATGTGTTGCAACAGACCCTGGTCTCCCCTACAAAGCAGATCGCCCCACTTTTAATTTGCCTAACGGACGCAGCAACCCGCCGTGCTTGTCCATGGTTCCGAGGACGTCTCAAAAGATCCCTGAAGTACAATTTATCTGCCTTCCCTTTCATTGCTGCCAGATGTGTATCTATTCATTTCAAGTGATTGGGTGTGAAACAAATCAGGCCACAACATCAGGAAATCATTAACTGATAAGGAGGAAGAGACAAGACAGGCTGTTCAGACAGCTGTGCTGCCATCTAGTGTACAAACTGCGAACATCGCTCTCTGCACTCCATATTCTGAGAGCAAGAATCACTTGTACCTGCTATTTTTAGTCGTTGCACACAGGAAATTCCTCAATCCCCGGAGGCTTTGGGAGAAATCCCTTCTCTCACAGTCAACTAATTAAAGCTGAACAGCAGCTCCATTCAAAGAACTGAACCGGGCATCGTATTCAGTGATGTTTAACTTTAATTTCCTTTGGACAGGTCAGTGTTTGAACAGTATTTACAAAAGAAACACTCATCTAAATGTTACGTCATGCTGACATAACACGGTTTAATAAGAACAGCACAGACGGAAACGACTTTTGTGTCCGTAGCTGCTATGTGAGAGAGTCTCTGCCTAATATTTACAGCACATTATACCACGTATCACCTGTTTGTACTGGGGGCATTAAAATCATCCAGTCACTGCCAACCTATAGTAAGAGAAAGCAGCAAAGGAGACACATACATAGTATGGCTTCAAAATAGGATATGAATTGAAATATGATGTATAACTTTTGAAGTTAAAGTAACAAAATGCAGTTTTATTGAGAGCCTGCAGCCTCTTCTGGCACAAGTGGGAGAAAATATCATTCTGTCATTATCTCATTTTTTAAACTGCTGTTTTAACGAGAAATCAATAGATGCAGTGAAACGGTCTTTTTCTTCTTACACACTGAGCTGCACCCAATAATTATCAGACTACGTTTAACCGTCAGTTAGTTAGTTTGTTGGTTTTAAGACATGGTTTGGTGGCCTGAGCTAATTGCAGAGCACAATTGCACAATTTCTTGACCATGGTGATTTGATATGAAACGTGACGAGGTTTAACTCGTCAACATATGTATGGATTTAAAGCAAAAGTCTGCCTGCAAACACAAAGAAAGCTAAATTCAGAAGTTTGGCTGTTTTTGCTCGCAAGGTTATAGAAATGAAAAAAAAATAAAATAAAATCACAACTTGTTATTGGAACTGAAAAGATTGTGCGTTTTTGAGATTGCAATAATACAGAAAGCTACATAAAATACACATATCAAAGCTGTAAAATACAGACGGACCAAGTAGTTTTAACAAAGATTTAAAAAAAAAAAATTCCTTTGTCAATCTTGTATTTGCATATAATCCCTAGAAGACTATTGTTCAGATCGCAGCATGTGGCTCATTGGCCAGTTCCCTTTTCAAACGGATCTGTTGGTATATCGTCCCCTTTCATCCTCACACTGACTTCCTCCTTTTTCCAAACACGTTGTTGATGAGTTTGGCCATCGACTTTGACCCGCTGTAGCGCCGCCGCTCGGCGCGGTACTTCAGGTGCTCCATCACCTGCCGGATGAGCTGGGTGAAGAGGCCGGCGATGTCCTGGTAGCTCTCGGCTGCCGACACCTCCTGGAAGTGGCAGCGGTTCTCTTGTGCCAGGCAGCGGCCCTCGTCCTCGCCCACCTGCCGGACATGACACAGGTCCTGCTTGTTACCCACCAAACAGACGGGAACTCCCACCTCCCTGAAACACAGACATCTGCATTAGGCCACGTCCACATGGGGACTGCACCGGTCTGTTTTGTTTTTGCTTAAAAAAAAATCTGAAAAAGGCTGCAGTATATCTGCATGGCCTGTGAGTGGCACTGTAACGCTGCCACAGAAGTACGCTGAAAGCAGAGAAGAAGACATGGGGCATGTGATGTAAAGAAACATATGGAGAACGTAAAGAAAGTAGTAGAGGAGCAGAAGATTGTGTTGAATTTGCGATCCGTTGTATGTGTAGTTAGCGTATACGGGCTAAGGGGGAGGTTGAGGAAAGATGCTTAGGGGTTGTAAAGATGGAAACACAATGGCGCTGTGTTCAGAGAAATTTGGTCTCCAAAACATCCAGACAATAAATAACTTACAGATACACAGACACTCTCTGTGGGGACACGAGCCAATTTTCATATCATATCAACATACACATCTTCGCCTACGTTTATGCTTTTTACGACATGAACCTCTTCACGTGTGCTTGTTATGACATCTGGTCAGAAGTTAACTGGACGCCGGTTGCGGTGAATTCCTCATTCATTTGTCAGGGGCAGTTGGCACCCCCCCCCCCCAAACATACGACGGCTCCTGTTCAGTGTCACACAAAGTAGGGGCGCGGCTGTGCCGTCTACAGCCGTTCTTCGTCTGACCCTTTGCAGTTGTCCGTTCGAGCCTCTCGAATCTGATGCAGGATGTTCTTGGCGTTGGTGAAGGATGTGCGGTCGCTGATATTGTAGACCACCACGAAGCCATCTGCCCACTCCACCGGTTCCTCGAGTATACACCGGGCCTCCGAGCTCTGCCGAAGGACAACGCACAGTATGTCAGCTACAGAGTAACATCTTCAGTTATGTGTGTCTAAACTCTGAGTTTCTGGCTGATGTAGCTTTGTCCTGAATTTAAAAAAAAAAAAAAGCTGGAAGAACGAGATGAGTCCTATCCACTAGAATGTTCAATGTATAAAAAAAAGACATCAAAGACATTGCTTTTAGAAGATTTTAAAAATACCCTTCAGTGTTTAGTTCCCGCCTTAGAACCTCTGAAATCAGTTTGTAACGCAGGTTCAAGGTCTGTTCTTATTCGTTTTACCTGATGTTTCATCCCATCGAAAATCAAAGAAATGATTTCTGCTGCTCTTGTTACCACGAGCAACATGTGCCAAACAGCAGCAGGTCTTACTAACCTTGACTAGAAACAAGCAACGTAGGAAGGTCAAGGGGCCCCGGGGACACGTCTGAGCCTTCAACTGGCAAAACACCAGCACTGTAAAATCCCACTCATACCTCTGACTTTATTGACTCCACGGTGTCTTTGCGCCGTGCGGGTCAGGAGAGCAGAACAATGACGCACTCAAACAGAACAGCTGTCAATGTGGCCCGTTAAGCCAATCGATTGTTCTGCCGAGCCACAGGACCTTCTAATAAAACACGCAGCAAAGAAGAAGGCCTTCGGCTTTTTGTACGTTGTTGTTTCGTTTCAAACACCGAAACACTTCACTCCTCGCAACGCCCTGGTGAATCTTGCTACATGGGTCATACACATGGTCGGTTCATGTAATCTCAAGCCAATATTAGAGGAACTGTATTGCATTAAATACACATAGTTGCGCCCTCTACAGGTTGAAACAAGCACATTGCACTAGTTGTTTGCAGCTGTTGCTGGTATATCTGGTATTGGGTAGAGTACCCCTCCAATAAAAGCAGTATCTCCTGTGCTCATTTTTTCTGTCATAAAATGGGGGCAACCTGGCAAAGGAGGCACCATTATATGAGGGGGCGTGGCTTGTCATGAGAACATGGGTGTAGGACAATAGCAATACTTGAACTTAACTTGATCTCCCTTTTTGAAGGTCTCGTCTCAGACAAGACATTCTACGATTCTTTGAGTTTTAGTCTCAGGCTGAACGTTTGGGGGTTACTCATGCGTTTCATGGGGGGGGGGGGTTGCATGTTTCTAGAGGTTTTGGATCAGTCAGAAGCGAATAACTCACACCGGCCCAGTCCCGGTCTTGACCCTGCCTTGGTCTCAATCAGTCTTGGTCTGGGTCTTGCAAACAAGGGCGCAGGACAAACTAAGAAACGCTGTCTCTGCTTTTCTAATTCTACCAGAGGTTTTGAGGATATAACCCTGTTGGACGTGTGTGTGTGTGTGTGTGTGATGGGCTGTACCTCTGAGCAGGGGTCAAAGACCTCCAAATTCAGCTGCCTGCCGTCAATTGACAGCCTCTTGTGATACAGCGAATCTGTAAAACGAATCAAGAGTCAAGACGTTCTCTGTTGTTGAAATCTTGTATAAGTTGACAGATAAATATATGGTTGGAAATGATGACGTCCAGACGGTATGTTTTGTCTGTCCAGATTCAGTTCTTACAGCGCAGGTAAATCATCAGTGGTGAAAAGTCTGAGTTTACTATAAAAGTTTACTGTCTGTCGTCACTCTGCCATCTGTTGGTGAAACCGCAACCTGAGAGGATTGTTCACAAGGATGGAAATAACACTTTTTCTTCATGGCCCTTGGAATCCTGTGTGCTCTAAGTCCGTTTTAAAGAGACGGACAGTCTGAGTTGTCCCTTGTGAGACAGCAGTTGGTGAGTGGAACGTGCCCTCCCAGCCCATTCCCATATTGTTTTTTTTTTCATTTTCAGGTACAGTTATTGTGCGTTCCAGTTGCTGTCCAAGCTCCTTGTCTGTATTTGTTGTCCGAGCTGCAGACAGACAGTTCCAAACAGAACACATCCTTACCTCAGACACCCGATCTGTAACGGGGTCCAACTTAGAGTCCAACTTTGACTTTATATGCTTTGATGACAAATCAACACAAAAATGTGGATGGTGTTTTTGTTTTTTTTTCCTGGCTGCAGCTTCATATTAGTTCAACATTTGACCCAGTGACAGGGTGACACTAACATCCACAGTGTGTTAGTACATTGTGTTCTCGCCATTTCATCCAACCAGGAGACACTTACTGGCATTCGAGGCATATTCACCGATGAAGCGTCTGGTCAGGAACCGCACCAGGACGGCTGGCGGAAGCAGACAAAATGAAAACAGCTAAATGAATCATGGCATCATTACACTCATCCCACACAGGTGGCGGCGGTGGGAATGGGTCCCGTTCACTCCCTGTGCCAACAGTCTCTGGGATCTGAGGGTGGAAACTGAAGCCTGACATGAAAGGGGCTTTGCTGGAAGGCGTGTGTGCGTATTTGGCTGACAGAAGCAGGTTATATTTCTACTTTTGCTTCGCTTCCAGATTGCATGAAATATATGAACCCGCAGCCATAATCAGCTTCAATCAAAGGCTGAAGTTTCTGGATGCAGGAGGGCTGCTGTTGGCGGTCAAGTCTCGAGCGGGGTGATACTGCACAGCGGCTGGACTGCCGACATAAACACAGACGTGCACAGCTGCAAGTGCAGAAAATGTGTGTACACGCGTTCTGAAAATGGCCAAGGCGATGGATGGATGGTAAAACACAATGGGAATCTTTTTTTTTCTCTTCTCTGGGCAGCGTCTTCAAAAGTAGCAAAACAACAATTGACAAACAAGCAGTCACGCAAAAGTGGTTCCGAGCAGAATCCAGGACGTCCTCTTGTTCAGTACACGGCCGTAACAGCCACTGAGCAACAGGATTAACCCCAGTTTAAAAATAAAACCCGCAATGTTTGTTTGAACATGCAAAACCTTTTAGACTCTGTTGAAAATCAGACTCTTTCAAAAAGACATAAACAAATTTGATTGATTGGTCAGAAACAGTTTAGTACAGTTTAGAACTGTGTTTATTGAAGATAGTTTGTCAACGGTTTAATCACCTCTTGTCCTTCAGTGACACAAAGTGAAATTACACTGGTGTACAATTACTACTGTACTGTTGTATTATAAGTGATTGTTGTTGTGTCGGACGTGTTCATGCAGAGGACCGGTAAGTGAGTACAGTAAATATAAGTGATACCCAACAGAAGAGTGTGACTTAAAAACTCAACAACACACATAAAACAACTTTTTACACATTTGTCATTTGTAAATTCAGCTGATTCTGATTAATTGTGACGGACCAATGATGTCAGCTGATAAATCCTTTTATTTTTGTTTATTTTTGTAAACTTGTTTGATTTTTTTGTTTTTGAATTCTTTACACATTCACACATGAATATAACTAAGAAGTTTTGAAACTTTAATCAGTTTTCTAGTGTTGTTTTTTTTTTTTTTAATCAATACAGATAAGACAAAGTTCCCCAGTGTGAAACAGTTGTATTTAATATTTACATTTTGTCCTCAACACAGACACTGACGGACGTTTCTAAACGCGTCGCAGACACTCACCTGACTTCCCGGCCCCCTGACTCCCCAGCAAGGCCAGCTTGATGTCGTTCATGCCTCCGCTGTTTCACCGTCGCACTGATGTTCAGCACAGTCCAAGCTGGATGAAAACACACGACTGCCCCCCCCACCACCACCACCACCACACACACACACACACACACACACACACACTCTGTCTCTCTCTCTCTTTTTCTTCAAAGGCTGGTTTCATTTCAGCTGGGGGTCGAGAGGAGGATGGAAAACAAGCGCACACACTCACCCCTCCCTCGTTCTTCTCTCTCCTCCTCCTTTGTCCTCCAATCCATCTGTTTTCTTGATTTCTGTCCTGTCTTGCATCGGTATATCTGTCTTTTCCGTCTGTTTTTCTCTTCCCAGAAGTGACTCAAAGGTCACGGCTGAGTAAACGTATCGTGCTGCTGTTGTTCCTCCTGGAACTCCAGTCATTCCGTGGACGCTTGCGGTCGGTATGAGATGTTATAGGAGGAAAAAGCAGGAAGTGGAAAGTCTAAAGTCTATACGGTCTAATGCAAACATTTGCAAATGTTAATTTATCCATCTACGAATGTATTTTCTTAAGAGAAACATGCCAGAATTCTGCTTTATATCTGCTTTGACAAAACCAAATCAGTGTGTTTTATGTCAACAGAGTTGAAACAATAACAAATTGATCACAATTTTCTGGACTCATCAATTCATTAGTGAAAGAGATGCTGACAAAAGAATCTTCATACAATATCACTACATGAGATTCATTCAGATTCATTATGTTGAATTTCTGCATGATTACAATAATTTCACGAGTCAACATTTTTGTATTTGTGTTCATTGTGAAACTAATGAACTAATTATACCTGATTTCCCATTGTGTGCGACAAAAGTTGCACGAGGCAGTTTCATTTCCTGTTTGCAGGTATAAATACACAGTGTCCAGTATGTCACGATATTTTCTGCAGACACCAGTCACGGCTGTACGTCCTAGTCAGTATTTGGTCTATTTGTTATACTGTATTCATTTTGAATATGTGCAGAGAAACAAAATAGTGTGCAAGAAAACAAACCAACAGAATTATTTTTT
This sequence comes from Aeoliscus strigatus, assembly GCA_901007665.1. NCBI lineage: Eukaryota > Metazoa > Chordata > Actinopteri > Syngnathiformes > Centriscidae > Aeoliscus > Aeoliscus strigatus. The sequence goes on along the minus strand of CAAKHB010007441.1, from coordinate 18,688 downwards.
TTTAATAAAACCAAGAAAAGAACATAAAAGTGAAATCTAAACATATTAGCAAAGAAGGGAGATAAAGTAGAAGTTATTCATTCCAAACTCTTTTCCTGAAAAAACATACAGTTCGTCATTAGCCCCTGACGTAGTTTTCCATAATGTATATAATGTACATATAATTATAATATAATAGAATTGAGACTTATTTTTATTTCACATCATCTCAAATTATCTTTTTTTTTCTGGCAGAATTGGTCTTCCGTACTCTGCGTGCTCGTTCTGCAAAAATCCAACTTGTGTATTTCCTCAGGTGACATTGATCCAGTATTCATGAGGAAAACTCCGGCATCAAGGACACTGACATGAAAAAAAGTGACATGATGATGGGAGGGGGGGAACTTTGACTGGGTACCTTATCAACTGCACAGTCGCAGCACACTGAAGCAATAATATGAAGTCACATAGAAAAGTGAAACCATGACTGGGGCTGAAATATAAGTTGAGGACATCAGTCATTCGCCTGACATCAAATTGAATCGGTTTACACGAGCGATCCATCTCGTCAGACCTCCACCGGCTGCAGCCGCCACGCAAAACATGGAACGCACAGCCAGTAAATAATCCTGCCCTCGTTTTAGATTTCACAGACACCAACGTCTGCCAACAAAAGGAATAATCTACTAACCAGAACCACATTTCTGTCGCACGTCACCGTGGTGTTTGCGCTTTCCTGCCAACCTATTCCCAAACTGGATTCCTTACGAGAGAAAAATCTTGGATTGTCTTGGAATATTAATTTCTGAAAGGTAATTGTGACCACTTAATTGCACCCTCAGGTGCCAATTGTGAGCAGAGAAGGTCGTTTAAAGTATATAAATGAATGAAGAGATTACCGTGATGACAACAACATGGCTGATCTCTGCTTCTTCTGCGCAAATGGTCCTGTAATTATGGTACTCCAAAGTGTGCTAGCATGAACGTATCAGCCATGTGAATATAGCGCTGGGGACACCGTTGTAAAGGGTTAAACGCCCCATTAGATCGGCGGTAAAATGAATGCACAAGAAGATTGACGTCTGCAGTGGAGAACGTCACACTTCATATCCAACTTGCTGTCATTACGGTAATGATTCGCCGGTTTCTGGCAACAGAGCAAATAGAATTTCCGTAATGACAGCAACATGGCTGAGCTCCATTTTCAGGAACCAGTCGACGTTTTGTCCTTCTCCTAGCGCCTCCTTCACCCCAGGTGGAGGAACCGGGCGAAAACATCTCAAGTTTCTGTAACCGACATTTTCTGATTGCGTAAATAGTCTGTACTCCAAGTATGCTAGCACGAATCTAACGCTGGGCTGAGCACTGACTCACGAAAGACTCACGACTGATGATCTAAATCAGCTGTTCAGAAGAAATACAACGGTCCATCACAGCAGCAACAGGTTGAGCTCTTTTTCTTTGAAGGGGGGCAATCAGTGGAAGACCCCGACGTTCACCGAGGCTTTTTAATCAGGCAGAGGAAGGAAGAGACTTCTCATGGAGCCGATCGGCACGTGGGACGACGTCATGTGCTCACGAGCCTGCACACATGAAGAAGCATGTTATCCTCCCCAGCACACACGCGCACACACACACACACACACACACACACACGCACAGACACACACACACACTCTTTCAACAAACCTACATCAAACGGTACCCAAGCACATCAGCACCATCATTACATAACGTCTGTGCACCAGGAATCTGTCTGGAAGGTGGAAAGAGATTATCTGGTGATAGGAGAAGAGTTCAGGGAACGAGTCACTGGAAGTCAGTGATTATTAACCATCGTACTATTTTAACCCTTTAATACCGACCCCGTCGCTGCGGATACATTCACGCTAGCATACTTTGGAGTACCGTAATTACATGATTATTTTCACCATCAGAAAACGTTGAAACGGTTACTGAAAGCTGGGAAGTCAGTTGCATTGCACAGTCAAGTTGTTGTCATTACGGTAGCGACTCGCCGGCTGCGGGCAACAGCAAATGGGATTACCATAATGACAGGAACATGGCTGCTCTCAACTTTTAGGAACCGAGGGACGTTTTTCTCCTTCTCCTCGCTCCTTCTTCACGCCAGGTAGATGAGTTAAAAGAACTTGATCATCAGCAATATTACACACCTGCAAATTCTACAAATACAATTTAATACTAGCATATATTATTGTTATTATTGTTATATATCAAATCCAGGAGAGACAAAGAGTGAGGAAAAACAAATGACAGGAGTTGTGTTTTATTTACGGACGAGACAGATTCACAAACGAGATTAAATGAATAATTTGTGCAAGGATTTAAAAACGTAAAACATGCAACAGTCACCAGCCCAGAGTGAAGAAAACAAGGATAAGCGCAGTGAAGGAAAATAAACAGAACACTTCAGCATAATTAAGATCAGATTAAAACAAAGTGAAACGGCCACGGGCAAGGAAAAGTGAAAGACACAATAAAATCCCTCCAAATTAAATGTGATAATACCTATCTCAGATTAACTTTTTCTTTTTCGGACTTTTTCTAATTTGTTTTTTCAGCTTCTTTTATCCAGCGTTGCCGACTGTACCTTTTTATTCTTTTACTTTACTGTTGTGTTGGTTGACTTGTAGCTCACAGACACACACACACACACACACACAAACATCTTGAGCATGTTACTGAACTATACAACATCCTCTGGCTGGATTTTATGAGATGCAGAGGCAGCCAATCCCATTACGTCCGATGATAATTCATTCTCCTCCATGGCCTTTTGGCCTCTCGCAGCCAATTGTTCTTCTTTCTGCTGTTCCACTCCCAAATTTGGGCATCAGAGGAGAAGTTTTATTCGTTTTTGCATAGCTGAGATGTTGAAATTCTGAGTGGAATTGACTGATGACGTGTCAGCGGTCTTTGAGCGTCAACTTTGAGGTTTATGGCTTTGAAAGCCAGAGAAAATATGAGCAAATTCTACTTGTTTTTCTTATGTGTACCAGCTTTTAAACTGAAATACAGACCAAAAATTAGGTAGAAAGAATTTGGCTGTTCTTACAAGTGGTTCAATATTTTCCCAGAAGATTGTATATAAAAAAAAGTTGTGCTCTCAAATGCCTCCAAGGAAAACATCGACTCATCTGACTCCCAGACTCAATAATTTAAGAAATTCACAATTTAATGCGGCATCTTATCAAGATGGAGGAGGAAATGAGTCTGAATAAGTTTGGATATCACAGAAAGCAGGAAATGCTGGCGGGTTTGGATCAGGTTCATACATGGAACAGCTCCTCTGAGATGACTAAAAGAATCAGGTGTCTAATGCACAGTTTCCTGACGTTCTCCTCTGCAGATGTCAGTCTTCTCCCCCTTTTCGTGTGCATTTGTTTTACCAATCTAATTTAACCAACCTAATCGGGCATTTAACCCTTCAAGACCGACGCTAGCGCCGGCGCTACAGTAGTGCTAGCATACTTTGGCGTACCATAACTACACGACTGTTTGTGCTGAAAATCTTTCTGGAAAAGCTTCTTGAAAGCTGAAAAGTTGAACATTTGTGATCGTTTTGCACAACTAGTCGCATAGTTACGGTGCTCCAAAGTATGCTAGCATGAATCAGCAGTGATCGGTGTTAAACATCACAACACAGAGAAGGAGACACATGGCGGCAGAAGGAGAGTGAGAACTGACACGTGATGGGGGTTTACTGAGCTGAATAAAGTGGGACACAAGCAGTGGAATAAACCTCCCTTTGATAAAATCTCACGGTCAATTTCCTCGACTTTACCTTCTCGCTGGCCGCGGGGCTCTGAAAGCTCCCTCTCGTCTGTCTTCTGTGTTCATTCATGGCGGTACGCACAGATGAAAGGAAACATCTCGTGTTTACGGATGGAGCGGAGTGCGTTTTATCAGCTGAAGCGGCCGAGTTTGTCGATTGGAATGTGTTTTTATGGGTTCACAAAGCACGAGCACTCTGCTTCCTAGGTGATGTTACGTGGAGGAGCATTTTGGAATTCACAGAGTTGTAAGAGAGTAGGATCTCAGAGTGCTGGAAGACGAAAAATGAAGAGCTTAACTTAGCTTAGCTTCGCTTAACTTAGCTCAGCTTTGGCAGTCTGCCAATCTTCACTGGCTGATGCATTGAAAGTTACCCACATATTGCTTAATAATCCTCCATCTTCCCTTTTGTCTTTTCTTTTCTGGACATGACTGCACACACTCAAACACACACACGTAGTAAACTATACTTCTCCGAGATGATTACATTACATTACAGTAATATCTGCAAAGTGACTGCAAACTTTGTGTGAGCAGCAGCTCCAGTGTGTTCAGACACAGGTACGAGCACGCCCCCTGGTGGACTCTCTGTAATGATAATTAACTTTATTTTGTGACTACTCAACAGGGCAAAAACATATTAATGGAAGAATATTTTACAGAGTTCTGGGCCGTAAGAGGCTGCGTCACATTCCTCTTGATCCTATTTGCTATACCCCTATATATATATTAAATGTATATAATATATATATATGTGTGTGTGTGTGTGGTACGACATCGGGTACGACAGATGGTCCACCTCAGTTTAACGCACAGGCCTAAATTGGGCTTAAAAACTCAGCTGGAGTTACAGGCATTTCGTTTTCATTCTGCAATGGAGGCACATGCTTTTAATGTATTACTTAGCTTAAAAAGTATATCTAGAGTTACAGGTAATATTTTCTCCCGGAAAACACATGTCTCTTCTTCCTGAAGTTGTCCTTCCTCTTCCCACTGAGCCACTGATGGCGAGCTCTGTCCATTCCGTCCCGGCTGGCAGACGGAAACGTTTGATCAGGAAAGATCTCCTTGAGTTTGTTCAAGAAAAACACCTCCAGGTTTTGACCGGCCTGAGCCACCTCCGAGTCCGGCTGCACGGTGGACAGAGGTGAAAGTAAACACAAGTCAGGTCAGAGGGGCTTTTTTTTCTCGTTTAAATTATAAGTGCCCGCGTCATTTCATATTTTTGCGTCTGCCACTGTGCAGATATATCAGCCAACAGGGGGACAGAGGCTCCCACAGGTTCACTGTGAACGTTTGTCTTAAAGAAAATAAAAGAAAGAGTCCTGAAGTTCGACATGTGGAAGTAATTACCATCAGGCCAAAGTGCAGAAGTAATGTAATCTGCTCCTGGTGTTGTTTTAAACTTACGTAATTAAAAGTAGCACAGTTCTTGAACATCAGCAGAACGTCGTCGACGAACTGCTCGGTGGTGAAGTAGTGAAGAGTGTTGCTGTGGTCCAGTTTCTTGCGGATCACTGACAGGTCCATGGGCCTCTTGATGATCTGGTAGTAGTTCTTCGCCTATTTTCCCCCAAACATCACAAACGCAACAGGTGAGGTGTTTTCTATTTCATTGTGCGTTCTTTTCTCATGTTGATGTAACCCATACACATTCTGTCTCTGTCTCACATTTACCTTTTATCTGAATAATATCATCATATGTAATAGCAATAAAGAATTTCAACTACAGTATTTCCCTTTCACTGGGTGGGTTTAGCCTAAGGTGTCACAAGTCACAAAATAGATATATACAGTATATGTGTGTATGTGTGTGTTGTCTTTTGTGTTTTATTTATTTTGTTTTTATTGTTTTTACCTTCGTGTCATTTGTACAGTGACCTTGAGTGCTATGAAAGGCACCTAAAAAAATAAATGTTATTATTATTATTATATGAATGCATGCTCAGTGTGGTCTAAATATTTATTATTATAGTATATTTCACACTTTTTAAGATGTTTTAAATAAACATCTTTTCTGTGTTTGAGAGAAAAGCGCATATAATTTCATTGCACATTAAAAGATTTCGGATTTTTAAGAAATAAAGTACCATATGTACTATACGTATCTTTGGTCTTTAAATGCATCAGCTGTCGTGGTTTGTTTAAATTTAAATTTAAATTTAAAGCATCCTTTGGAAAGCTGTGACTGTGATTAGTTAGTGGAATTCGCCTGCTCCAAAGGTCTCGCCATCACATGACATGTCACAGTAAAAGGCGTTTACTGTCAGGTCCGTTTACTGTGCGATGTGATTTACAGTTAGAGTGAACGTGATAGCACTGACCAGCGGGCTCACGGGTTCGTGGAAAGGAGCACTGAGCAGGTTGCAGCACAACAGCAGAGTCAACTTCTCGCATCTCTGCAGGAGAAGACAACACAGTTAAAGCCGAAAGGCTCGACTCTCTGAAAGACAGAATCAGCTCACCCTCTGGTCCCGGGTGGACAGCGTGTACGGAGCTGGGACGCCCCCACGGGTGTCGTAGACTTCCATGGGCCCGTGGTCTGTTCTGCACAGCGTACACACCCAGTCGCCTCTAGGGGACATAAGTATTAGGTACTGGCACCACCTGGACGAATCTCTGCTTCAGACCAAGAAAATAGGCGATGTTTGGTAGGTTCCGCGTCAGTTCAACGAAGAAGCATAAATCACGCTCACATTCACACCAATGGGCCATTTACAGTAACTAGCAGTGATTGTTGGACATCAGAGGAAGCTGGCGGATGAAGGAAGTGGAACAAATCTGTGGGGGCCTCCACAAGATTCAGGACACGAGACGGAAACCACGACGTGTGAATGTGGTGAAGATCTGTGAGATCAGTGAACGGTTCCGGTCGTACGTACAGCGGTGGGCTGACGAGTGGAGGGACGTGACAGGCCAGGTGGAAAACCTTTGGGCAGAGGTCACAGCAGAGCAGATCTCCTCCGTTCAGACACACGGCGCAGAAGTCCTCGCTCCCGTCGTTCGAGGCCGCTCTGTCTGGAGTCGCGCCGGGGTCGACCACTTCCTGTGTCGGCAAGTCCGGCCGCTGTCTCAGACCTCCGCTGTCTTCACATCCAAACCCACGCTCCCCCTGAGGAGATGGGGGTGTTTCGGACTGTGGGACGAGTTCAATCACCAGCTCCCGGTCTGGATCCAGATAAAACGTTTCTGAATCTGGACCGCCTTCAGGGGATCCAGGCTCTAGCAGGGCGTAAGGATGATATGGATTCGATTCCACGTCAAAGCCCGAGGATAGCCTTCCGGGATAGAACGCTTCAGTGGAGGATGTTGTTTCTGGCTGACTGCACTCAGACGTTGTCTCCTCCACTGTCTCCATGACGTCACTGAACCCGTTCTGACAGAAAACACAATGAGACAGCGGCTAAGAAAGGTCGTGAAGCCATCACACTTTTTTTTTTGACAGCAGATCCCCTCTCAACCTCCATGTATGTACCTGAGGAAGGTTCCAGACGGAAGCTTCATCGGGGAGCTCGGCATGTGTTTGGCACTGCAGTCGCACCAGGGAGACGAGGGGCTGCAGGAACCACACAGACTGCAGGTTCAGACGCTCCAGGCTCACCACAGCAATGCTGGAATTACCCAGAATCCTCTGGGCTTCAGGGTGAATCCTGTGAAAACAGATGATGGAGTTAATAATAACAATAATAATAATGGACTTTGTGGTTATTTCTTGTTTCAGCAGATCCTTTGACACATTTTATGGTTTTGTCACCTTATTCTTTTCAGTAATGCTGACACACTTGGCTCAGGATGTTTCGTAAAGGTCGTGGAGGTCGTGGAGGTCGCGTCGGTTCCTCTGCGGCAGAACTGGTTCATCTCCCTGCCACAGAACCTCATACTGCTGAGCTAAGAGAAAACAGAAACATGCCAGGAACTTTGCTTCATCTACATTTCCTGAAGCCATTTCCTACAGCTCTGTAATACATGGTCTCCTGGGAAACATCGCTCCTCCTCTGCGGGTGCTGGTTTTGGACCGGTCTCACCCAGCATGGCCCCCAGTGCCAACCGCACTCGACTCTGTGATACCCGAGGTGACGAGGTAGCTCGCCTTTGAGGGAGGTTGCCATGGCGTCGGTGAGTCGGCTCTGCCATCACCATGAGATCGGGCCTCTCGGGGTGAATGACAAAAACACATGAGAATCTGAGGGTTTGTAACGGTTGGAGAGAAATGATGAAAACAAATAGATTAAAAAAATAAACAAAACAAACAGTTGAACTAACACTTTGTCTCACTTTGACTGCTTGATCCTCTCAGGAAGCAAGAATAAAATTAAATGATGTAAGAGGATACAGGGGAACGATAAAGAAAAGAGCATCCAGTGATTGATCGTCTCACCAAAATCTATTAATAAAGTTAACAACTTAGTTCAACTTACCTGCAGATGTTTGCTTCAGAGGGGCAGGTGAACGAATGACAGCTGAGATGAGAGGAATGGTGTTGTTTCCAAGACTCAAACATCAAGGGGGGAAACAAAAGGTTTGATTGGAGGAGAGCTGATCCAACCTCGGCCTTTTCTCTCCCGAGAGTCAGCATGAGCAAGTGGATCATGTAAAAGTACGAGCCGCTTCCAGCCTCCAGGTTTTCAAATGAAATGCATCCATCCAAGACAAATTTTAGGTTTAATGAGTCATTTCAAAGTTGATTTATTCCATGCCATTCTATTTTATTGGCTATTACATGAGTGTAAATACCAACAAAAACCCCACTCAGTTGAGTTTTCTTCCCTCTATGAATATTAATTTTGATGTATTGGGTTAACATTTTGATTTTGGTTAATTGATACGCCTTCTCAAATATGTCCCTTTAAAACTGACATTACATCATAAAACTGTGCCCTCTGATATACTAGGCTTCCGACCTGGAATGCTGGTTATGTGTAAAAATGACTGAATAAAACAATCATGACATGTTTCCCTCTCATTAAAAATTATAAGTGAGAATTAGAAAATAAGTGAACAATTAAATCGATCAAATCGATGTAAAATAATTCTGTAAGATGGCAAATGTAATTCAAGTTTTAGTAAGGAGACATTCCATTCTAATGCACATATTGCAAATATCTTATTTTGCATACTTGACTAGTGGAGAACTAGTTACATTTACAAATACCAAACAGTGTAAATCACTGTTAAACCCACTTTTTAAAAAGAACTTATGTATGTTGAATGTTTCTTTTGTTTTTATGACACTTGACATTATTTTATAATGTAAAGTGCAATACAAATTAACTTGATTATTATAATTATCGCATTTCCAAGAAATCGTCTCTCAAATATAAATGGTGGCTGACTTCTACAGTATCTTTTTTTCATTCTGGTTCTACAAGTAAAAAGGCGCGGTGATAGGAACCTGACATCGTAATGCATCCATGCTAAGTGTCCCACCGATGCATTTCTGACATCCACCACTCGGCGTCGCTGTGTATTTCTTTGACGCCATGATCCAAATCTCACACAAAACCGCGAGATTTCCAAATCGCGCTCCTCTTTCTACTAGCCTCCAAGATGGTAGGTACCGTCACGGATCTCCAAGCTTCAATGTAGAGTTAAATCTATGTCCATCCTCGTCCGGTTGAACAAAAATTACCATCGTTCTTTGTTGAACAATTTAACTAAACCACCGAACGGGTTTTATCTCGGTGACTTGTTTCCCCCAAACGGATGGTAATTTTACCAGCGGTTCACCGTGGTAGAGACTTCGGCCTGTGTCTGAAGCGGACACACGGCATTTTGGCGATTTTATTTCCTCAGTTTTTTCCGTTCGCTTTCAGAAAAACGCGTATTGTCTTTAAGTTTGTCCGTGTATGTGCAGCTGTTGCAAGGAGGAACTATCGTAGTTGCTAATGAGTGACTGCCGGTAGTAGCATTAGCTACGTGTTAGCCCGTCAGCATGTAACGGACGTGTGGAAATGACAGATCGGGCTCATCGAAGGGGAGAGAAGGCAGAACGTTGACTGAATTTATCAGGCTTTTAGAAAAACATTTCCCATACAAGATTGTCTGCTGATACCGAGTAGTCAAGCTGTCTTAGCATAGCCACCTCGGTTAGCTAGCTAGCTGAAGCAAAACAGTGGCAGCAGCGTTAAAGTTGTCTTTAACCTTCTTTCACAGCCTACTAAGAAGACCAAGACCAGGAAGCTCCGAGGGCACGTCAGCCACGGACACGGTCGAGTCGGTGGGTAGCCGTTCTTGTAGCTTTGCCTTCCTGGTTGCGTTTAAACCGACAGTGGTTTTGATGACTTGTGTTCACCTCAGGCAAACACAGAAAGCATCCTGGAGGTCGTGGTAATGCTGGTGGTATGCATCACCACAGAATCAACTTCGACAAATAGTAAGTCCTGCACGACTTGTTGGGTGTTTGTGCATGTCCTCATGTGGGGAACGTTTTGGCTGGTTGTCTCAACGTTTTCAGTTTGTAATATGTGTTCATGATGCATGTGAGTTTAAGGTAGATGGCAGCGTCCTTCTTTGCCATGTTGGAACATGTAGGTAAATACTTTCTAGTTTTACCTGCAGTGTAACGCGATAATGCAGTATTGTCAGTTTTTAGGTGTAATAAGAATTAAAACCAACACCTGGGGTTGGAGATAGATTTGAGGATCTCATTGAATCTTGTTTGTTTGCTGCTGAACATTTAACATGCTGTTGTAGAGACTAGAGTCTCATCTTGACACAAACGGTTGTCTTGGTGTGCTAGAGTCCTCTTAGAGTGACAACTGACCCTATTCACCGACTGGATCTCCTTTAGTCCAGTCAGCCACATGGGCAGTCACATGCCTTTTCCTGCTTGTCTTAGGACATAAAGCAACATTTTGAAACATGTTTCCCCTGAGTGTTTGCTCAGTTTACCTGAGTGTGTATACATTGTGTAGATAGTTAAACAAAGTCATCAGTTTTGTTGAAACCAGATGCGTTCCTTTCCCTGACATCTGTTCTGTGTGCCTTCAGCCATCCGGGGTACTTTGGTAAAGTGGGTATGAGACATTACCACCTGAAGAGAAACACGGCCCACTGCCCCACCATCAACCTGGACAAGCTGTGGACGCTGGTGAGCGAACAGACCCGGATCAACTACGGCAAGAAGCCCGACGGACCTGCCCCCATCATTGATGCCGTGCGCTCTGTGAGTTGTCACCAGCACTTTCCACTTTATTCCGCCTTGGAAGAAAAGCAAAATGTTTTATTTTTCCAGTGGAGAGGTTAGCTTCCCAGTCAGCGACCTATAAATGTCTGTAATCGTCCAGAAATGACCTACACGACCTGAAATGCTGTTCTGTTGATGTAGAACTGGAGAAATGCAGGTTCTGATGTAAAACATCAGGTCCTTGACAGTGAAAGCTTTAAATGTAGAGACCTTCACCTTATTAACACGTCAAATCAAATCACACCGTGACATCAACCAAACTGTCTCAAAGTGTAAAATAAAAACAGTACAAATTTAAAAATGTATCCATCTTCAGTCTGCCGGATTTCATTCATGTTCTTTTTCACCACACAGGGCTACTACAAAGTTCTGGGCAAAGGCAAACTGCCCAAGCAGCCCGTGATCGTCAAGGCCAAGTTCTTCAGCCGACGGGCGGAGGAGAAGATCAAGGCAGTGGGAGGAGCCTGTGTGCTGATGGCGTAAACGCTTCTGTCAGTGTGTTTTTGCAAAAATAAACTGTATAAATGGAAGCTTCACTTGTGTCCCGTCTGACCTTTGACTGTGCCAGTGGTTGACCTGCTAACGACTTTAATAGCAGCACTGTTTTTGTCGTATCACTTTCATGGGAAGAAATTTCGTCTCATCTCTGTAGACTGAGCTGGAGCACGTAGGTAACACACGTCACTTCCACAGACAAACACAGTTCAAGGCACAGATTTGTTGGGACAGACTGAACACATACATTTAGTCTTCACATTTTTTTCCAGTGTATTTGATGGTTGAGATGTTAAATTTGGTATTTCATATATATATATTTGGTATATTTTGGTATGTTTTCATTTTATGATAGACAGATTTTTCGTGTGTATATATAATTACCTACTTGTCATTCAGTAATTGAGCACATCAAATGCCTTATGTCTGAACTGTCAATATAACCCACGTATTTACAGCCGTTCACTGAAAAGATCCGATAGAAGTACTGAATTATCCACTCCAGTATTCCTGGTGCCTTCCCGGCAGGACGTTTTCTAGGTTGGAGGCTTTTACTCAAAACAAATATGTAACATCAGCAAAGTCCAGTGAGCAGCTGGGATCACTGAAGTTCACCTCTGGATCACTGAGGTTCACCTGTGGGGTTCTGTCCAGTCACGCACTGTCATGATGACCTGCAGCCACAAGGTGGCGCCATAACGCCACCCACTTCACAAGCATGTACAAGCAAATTAGATTTGAATTCGTCACTTGACCATCATAGACACATCCTTTCAACTTTTATGAGATACAAAATATTTTCAGTTAAATATGTTTTGTAAAAAACTGCTGTCAAGTTGTGGTAAAAAATATCTGTTTTTGACAATTTGTCAATTTTGTTACCTGAAGGTGACAAGTTTTGTATTTTTTTTCCTGGCCTGGGGATCTGGGTATATATAATTGGTGTAAATCAAAAAGTGAAAAAGATACTGGATGGAAATATATGGGATATATGGGTGGAAAAGAGCTGCTTGGTGGAGCTTTTCTAGTTAATATTATTTCTATTACTTTCGTATTGTATTTAAAAAACTAACTACGTAACACGGAGGACTTGTGACGTGTCTGTCTCGACTCGAAATTAAAGCCTGAAGACTCGATTCGTGTCTATTTTTTCTTTACAAATTGAGACATAAAGCGCCTTCTTCTCATGACGTCACCTCGCTGCGGGGGAGGGCGTGGTTTGATGGCGCGCGAACGGGGCAGGCCGCGTGCGTGCGTGCGTGCGACGTGCGTTCGCCGTGAGTCGCGTGCGTCTCTGTGTGTGCGCGCGCGGCAGCAGCAGCAGCAGCAGCAGCCGGGACCACGGCTCATCGAGCTGCGGCAGAAGGAGCAACGTGTTCGCCGGGTCACACTGCGCACTGATGCGGCGGAGGTAGACGAGACATGCGGGCACAGAGCCTCAGCCTCCCCGCTCAGAGCGCGTTTGGAACCACCGTCGGGATCGATTCGGGCCGGTTTTGAAATGGCGTTGCTCCAGTCGACGTGAGCCGCTCGGTCCGCTCGCCTGCCGGGCATACGCACTTGCTTTTTGTTTCTCTCGCTCTGTCGCGTTTTGACGTAAACCGCTCACTTTTTCCTGTGGATTCACACCGGAGGGAGGAACCATGACGACGGGCCAGGATGAGAGTTCAGTCCGTGTGGCGCTGAGGTGAGTCCGGATCTCGAAGCTTTTCCATCAGGCGCTGCAGTGGCACCTGTCAGTCAGCCTCCAGGGCCTGACAATACCTGTCAGTCAACCGCAGCGTTAAGTAAACCCACTAGTCACATCTGTCAGTCCTCAGTGACCCGGTTCTGACCGGGGACCTCTCCCACTGCTGCTGGCCGCTTCTCGGTGCTCATTCTCGGACAGTTTTCCAGGTGACCTCCGCTGAATGATGAGTTTTTCCCAGGTATGATGTGCACATAACGCATCACCTGTGGGATGATGCCATCTCTTGTAGAGGGTGTGTAGTCAGAGGGGGGTGGAGGAGGGAGGAGACAGACCTCCCTCTCAGTCTAAGCCTCTGGCAGAGGAACAGATAATCGATGGAAGAGGAGCTTCACTGACAGACCAAACATCAAGAAGCCTTTGTGTGAGGACAACGATCCCAAAGCTGGAGGGACAATGATGGAACTGTGCAGGTTCCTCCTGGATGTAGTGATGGTCAGATGAAGCTTCATGAGGCGTTTAAGCTTTCTAGCCAGTTGGTTCACGAAAAGGTGTGCACACATATTGCAGTCACCTGACATATAAAATAAATGATGTATTTTTTTTTCTGTTTTTCCAGTAAATCTGAATGAGCTTTGTCTGAACAACCATCGTCTTCAGGTGCCTAACGTCGACAGACTAATGCCAACACCATATATATGCTCTCAGGAAAGGAATGTTGTTGATATTAATTCAGAAAAAAATACTCAATAAAAGATTTTACTTGTCAAGTGAATGCAATATGCTTCCGTACACACCAACCCTGTTGGTTCTGATTGGTAAATCACAATATGGATGGAAATGAGCTGCTTATGAGCTGTTTATTTAGTCATGGTTTTGTTTGGTGAAGGTGGTCACATCTAGGAAAACGCTTAAAGCTACAGACAGCCAAGAAAAAAATATTCTGCAGAGAATACAAAATAATCAAAATGGAATTGCTGAATCAGCGTCGGTTCTCCTTGTGGAGCGCGTCGGACAATGGGAAGCAACATTTGTACGAATTTAAAGTGGCTGCAGAATAGATTTATTGTTACCGCCAAACACTAAATGGTGCAGTAATATGCACCATTGTCCAGTGCAGTGAAATCAGGTCAGCAGTTTTGTCAAATGCATCGACAGTAACTAAACATTGACTCCATGTACAAATTTAGTCAATTCACTGATGCCGTGTCTATTTTGGGGCGTCACTGTTGTTCTCTGGCTTGTTCCTTTTAAACACGTCCATCCATCCTGTGCGGAGTCAGAGGGAGCTGGAAAGACTCCCGGCTGATATCTGGGTACGACGCAGTCGGTCACGGCGTGTGACAGATTCAGGCAGGCGACGGTCCACCCGCTGTGTGTGTGTTTTTGGTTTGTGGGAGGAAACCGGAGCACCCAGAGGAAACCCCAAGGCAGGCCTGAACTCCACACAGTTAGCCAGCAAGTTTCCAACCCGGAAGGCGACAACGGTACTAACCGCTGCCGCACCGTGTCGCCTGACTGATCATACCATTTACATACATACTGTATGAAAAAAAGCATGTTTCCATGAAGATCATGCAAACTCCTGTAAAAATGTGGACAGAACACTCTGTAGACGCAGTGTGAGTTGGTCTCTGCACTGATCTCTACATTTTATTCATGTCACAAGTTCATCTCTCAGCAAACAAACTTTTGCAACTTTATCTAGAAAGATAGTGAACTTTGTTGATGGAGTGTTAGAGCATCAGAAACTTCCACAGACATGCTGATCACTCAAGAGAAGACACGGTATTTCCTGTTGGGGACCCACCTCATTGACATTATTTCCAGTATTTCAAGTACTGTAAACACACCTAAGGAGGTTCTATATAAACGTAGTGAGAATACACAGTGTTGTGCAAACGTTCATGGCAGGGCGACCACGTAAGCTCTGTTTATTCTCCTGCGTTGAGCTGCCCTACGTGGACCCTACGCCGTCGTGAGCGTTTATACCGCTGCTTGGGTCTGTCTGCGTAGCTCTGCATTGAATCTCGCCACCGTGTTTTGTTTTTCTTCTAGTTGTCTTGTGTTTTTCTACGTTTGCTTAAATTGATAGGGACTGAAAGTAACTCCAGAAGGATCGGCATCGTTTGCCGCTCACTTTTTTTGGTCAGAAATCGCTCGGCAGACACACAAGTGCTGCCACGAGATTGGTTGTTCATAGCTGCAAAGCTAGGTTGACGCAGACGCAGAAATTGGGCTTAAAGATAGACGATTCATTCACACCGACAGGCAGTTTAGGCTGACCGACTGACCTATGGTCTGTTTGTGGAAGAACCCACGTAGACACAGGGAGGGAATGCACCCCCCCAACACAGAACCAGGATTCTTAGTTTACAGCGTTTTTAACACTTAGAACGTTAGAGCAAGATAGTTGTAGTATGATGGGTTTGTATGATGCCACTAGGAGTGTCCCGGTCCATGTTACTACCAGATATCGGTCCAGTATCAGACAGAAAATGAGTTGAGATCGGATTAGATTGACCTGCACCTAAAATCTCTGATACAGGCACACAGAATGGACAATACTGTGTTTTGTAATGTTTTTTTTTGTTCCACCATATACCGACAGTAAAAAAATAAATGCACTTGTAAAATATTACACTTTTTTGAGGTTGTTTTTCCAGAATCTTCTTTTTTTTTTTTTTTTAATTTTCCAATTTTTCCTTTACCGTAGACATTTGATTTGATTTTGAAGGTTTCAAATGTCTGTAATAAAGGAAAAATAGTGAGATAATTTGAAAAAAGACTGAAGAATGAACTTAGTAAAGTTATTTTATATTATTACGCTAATTTTATCATTCTGCTTTTTTTGTGTGTGGGGGGGTAAAACTATGATTTGTGCTGATATCGTACCAGATCGATATCCGTATTGGCCAATACTCAAGCCTGCAATGATTGGTATCGTATTGGAAGTGCAAACGTTGTATGGGGACACCCCCAAATGCCACAAGGTGTGTCTTGTCATTGTTCACTCTCTGAAGTCATTCTTGCATGTTGCTTCTCCCTGGATGACACGCGGCCAGGCATGTTCCACCCACTAGCAGCTGGCAGAAAGGGTTTTCTAAAGACTCGAGCACGACCAGTTCACTGGAGCGTCTGCAGTGGAAATGCTTCGTGGTAGAGACGGGGCGACTGCTCGTTCCCGCACTGCATGCTCCTTAAGCCGGGTTTCTTTCTGGACATGTTCAATCGGTTTAAGGACCCTGGCTTATCTTAACAAAGACCCCCCTTTGTTGTGTGAGACTCCTGCAAAACAGCTCAAACATTTCGTTTCCACGTGCACTTTGCTGATGGAGCAGTTACGGTAGAGTTTCCATTGCCGCCGTCAGGCTGTTTGCACAGCGCAGCTTGTCTAAGCGTGTACATTAAAGGGAAGGGCTCAGGTGCAGTGTAGGACCTGTAGAACCTGCCCGTGTGTGTGTGTGCGTGTGTGTGCGTGTGTGTGTGTGCAGTTCAGCAGCTATCACTTATTTCCGAGGCGGTGACAGACATGTTTCGGTATCAAAGAACGACGGAAGGAGTTTGGCTGCTGACATGTTTGTGTGCTACAGTTCAGGTGCTGCTGGAATGCTAATTAGCCACCAGGTTAAAACCTCCGAATGCGCAGACGCATGCCCCGCTCAGGTCAGCCTTTCTCTTCCCTTGCAAAGAACCGACGGCTGAAATTCAGTTCAGGTGGGAGTTGCAGCTGGGCTGTGAGCGAATGACACAGAGGGGGCTAGCAGGAACTGGTATAAGTGGATAAATCTAAGCCGCAGGTCGTGGAGGCGGGTTTAACTGTGGTAGAAATAAAGCTTGTTAGAATGAGCCGCGAGATTAAAGCAGATATGCACTAATACTTGATAACCAGATGGGACCCGAACGCAGCTGACGAGAGGTCAACGACGCTAAAACAAAGCTCCAGAAAACATGGATACACACAAAGTTCCACGTTTGTAGAGATGCAAATGTTGATTCTTTTAGAGATCATATACAGAAACTTTTAGGTCACGTCTTCCTCGGCACCCAATGAAGAATATTTGCATCCAAATGGATGTATTTTTTTAAAAATAAAAACTTTGTACATTGGACATTTAAATAAAATAGCCTTTAAAATAAAATATATTCAATGGTGGTCCCTGCAGACGGAGGGCCGTCCTCTGATTGGTCCCTGCAGACGGAGGGCCGTCCTCTGATTGGTCACTGCCTTTCGACCACATGAACTGCGGTTTTGGAGCCTGAATACGAGCGGAACCGTTTCTCCTGTGTGTGTCCAATCTATACGTGTCTTTCCTGAGCTGATGACATCATAGCTCCACCTCTCCTTAGCCCGCATGCAACAGACAACAATGGCGGCTCATGATGTTACATTCAGAAGCTGCTGAATGTGACATGTCTGTTTGTCCATCCACACTCATATCTCCTTGGTTCCCTTCACGTTCTCCTCCATCTTCTTCCTCCCGTGTTTGCTTCCCGCACATGCTCTATTGTCGTCTCTGACGGTGTGTTTCTGTGGCAACGTTACAGCTCCACTCACAGGCCTGGAGGATGTACTGCAACCGAGTCACTGGGTTCGTATGGACGCCCGCGTTTCTGGAGACAATTCAGTGTGGACGGAGAACGTTCTGTCTCCATATGGGCCTGATTTTCATAATCGGATAAAGATGCGTTGATAGTAAATATCCAACAGATGTGTATTCTTTTACATGTAATCGCTACCCGGTTGGAAGCTTTGATTCAAAGCCATTTTGCCTGAAGGACGAGTCTGAACGTCTGAGAACAGTTTCCGATTGTCTGAGCTCCATAACTCTCTTTATATTAATATTTATGTATCGATGATGATATATGGAGGCGCTCCCTCCGCCTGTATATGTAACGTTGCTGTTCATTGCTAATTCAGAAATAACTTCCATAGCGCCCCTGGGGATGCAAAGAGCTGAGTCAGCGAAGCTTGCGCATACATAGTAGACGCTGACGTAGACAGCTGGTTGGTGTTCATCAGTTATTTCACAGCCTTCTTTTTGAAGCATCTTTTACCTTTTTTTGACCAAATCATGTAGTCGAAGCGTGGTCGATGTGACTAAAATAATGACCAAGTTACCACGTAGAGCAGCAAAAAAACCCAACAAAACAATTATTGTTATTTATTATTAAGATCTTGTCAGAAACTGGTGAAAAATGTTGATCACGGTTGATGACAACCCCCCTCAAACCAAACTTTGGTCCACAAACCAAAGACTGATCATTAGAGGAGCAAAGAAACAAGAAATTGACGTTTAAGAACCTTCAGTCAGACAATTTAGGCTTCATCTAGTCGATGTTGAATCAAGTGTCCAAAACAATGTTTTTCCTCCCCCTCACCTGACGTTGTCTTGGCGACGTGCTGCCCTCCGACCAAACTGTCTAACGTGACACTCAGCTGCGGCCTTCAGTTTAACACAACGTGCCCCAAAATAGATGAGGAAGCGGCCGCAGGCACCGCTGGAGAACTTCACTTATCTCTGACTCAACCTCTGCGGAGTTGG
>CAAKHB010007440.1:301164-313505 GCA_901007665.1 Aeoliscus strigatus | reverse complement strand
GCTTTTGGTTTCTGTGTGTCAGTCTGTATCTGTGTACACACACTTCTATTTTTATGTTGATGAATTTATCAGCACGTGTGTATGTATTTGCGTGTGTGTGTGTGTGTGTGCGCGCGCGCACACGCGTGCGTCAGGTATGAAAAATCTGTTTTCCTCCCCTACGGCTCAACCTACCAATCACACCCTTCCATCATCTCTCTTCGTTACGTATTCATGAGTTTCTGTGTCTGCAGGGCTGTGATTGGCTCTTAATGAACAAGTGACGACATTATCAGTCAGCCAGCGCTATAGCAACCGAATAAGTCAGTCAGTGCAAAAGCAACAGCGGTCTAAGCACAGGTACAGAAACATTACTCAGCCAAGCAGAGACAGTCCACCCCTCAGGGAGGTTGACATATTGGATATCTTTGACTGCATGCTACCGTTGATATAACTCTCACAATGTCTCAAACCTCCCCGTGATCAAGTGTGTACAACCTCAAATGCAAATTATGTAGGATAATTACAGTTAAGGAAAAAGGAGAGCATTTAACACATGTGATATACACCATTTAGTGTTTGTGTAAATACATCCCCGGGTCCTTTTTCATGTCAGCTTTGGCTTATGAGCCATTAGTCAAACTGAGACACTGCCAGCCTCAGGGGGCCTCATATGAGCTCATAAATCTATGAAATACCCCTTTATCATCTTTTGTATTATTTTGGGAACGTGTTTTCAGCAGCGCTGGCTCCCATTGTTGACTCTGAGAGTCAAACGGGTGTGTTCGTGCTGGGATCATTATGACGACTGGAGCTGGGGACGTAATTGGTTGAAATGGATGCAGCAAGTTGGCAGAGACACAATCTGATGATGTTTCTTGATTGCGGGTTGTGAAGTTGCGAATCAAATGCGGAGGATGTTTTCAGAGCTGAGAAGCGCCATAACTCTCTTCCTGCATGTTAAATATGTGATTAGCTCAAGGAAGGTAGAGACGTACGTATGTATTAGGAACTAATATTTCTATCGTTACACTTGGGGAGCGAAATATAAACCTTATAAACACATCCTAAACAACAAAGCAGATGTCAGGCCGGGGACACCTGTTCACCTGACACCTATTCTTCTCATTTGTCTGTGTGCATATTGAGTTCTAGTTTATAAAACATATAAACATATATAGTTGTGTAAGTATTTAACGTCTCTTTATATTCAATACACAAGTGGAACATTAGTAATCGATTCACTCTGATTTTAACATCAAACTGATGCGATATCTGTGACTACACTAACAGCAGCTGGGATCCATCACAGTTTTCCTCATGCTCAGTGTTAACACACATCAGACTATGATCGGTGCTGACGGTCCTGATGGTTCAGTCCTGGATCCATGCCTCACCGTGCACACAAATATTGTGAAAAAACACCCGCGAGGGGGCATCTCGCCCGAAGGCTGGAGAGTTAAATCGTGCGTGATGCCTGGGTGCGTAAATCAAGTCCTCAGAGAACGACTCAGCGCTCCACTGCCAGTCTTTAAAGCATTGTCAAATCTCAGTGGTATTGTGTTTAACAAGCATGTATGACTAAAATAAGTGTGTCATTGATTTGGTTTCAGCTTGGAGCAACAGATTAGTTTTGATACAACACTTCTACTTCTACTAATAGGACTGCAGAACATGTATTAAACCACGAAGTGCATGTTCTCTTCAGCCTAAATGGACTTTGTGTTTTTCATTTTGTTAATTACATAAAGTTTTGTGTAATATGCAACATTTTCAGCCATTAATATGGTTTCCTTCAATGCAGCTGGCCTTCCATCTGTTGTTTGCAGAGGAGCGGCTGCTTTCAGGCGCCAATATTAACACGGGGACGTTTAACTTTGATGGGTATTCGCACGGGACGGCGTTTTATGATGCACGTTAACACATAGGCTTGATACATGAAAGGAGTGAAAAAAAAACATGTGACTTTAAACTATTTTTGGCCCAGATACCGCCCCCAAATTGGCTGCATCACGGAGGGATGCATTTCAAACCTGATTGGACGACTTTGATCTTGATCAGAGCTCCTCTGGTTGTTGAAACTAACACACATCTGCGGCTGAATGTTTTAAACTACTGACAGTTGGGGCAGTTTCAAATGCAGAAGCTGAAGGCAGTTTGAAAAGGATGTTATGTACGCCCCCACTTGCCCTTCCTTTTGATAGAAAAAAGATTTAAACGTCCACTGTCCGTCAGACACGTTTGACGCATCACTTCACACTGATCATTTTTCCGTGCGAGCTATACTTCGAGACTAGAAACTGATGTCCGTCTTTTCCACTTTCAGATAAGATAAGCTATTTTTCACTCATCTATTCTCATTATATAAATAACATTTAAAAGATGTTGTTTTGTTTCTCAAGATATTTTTGCCACTGTGACTTGCTTTTGATAGTGGCTGTTGTGTGAGACAGGAAAGGCGAAGACAGCACCTTTGGGTTCACAGAATAAAACCAGCAACGACAAGGCTTTCATAAAGAGCTGCACAATCAGCAGGATGAGCTGCCGGGGCGACACAATGAAAGCCAAAAAAAAAGAGAAAGTATTTTTAAAGACAACAGTTTTTTTTAGAGATGTTAGTATGTGTCACCAACAGAGATTTACGCTGTCCCGCACGACTTTTCAATACGGACAAATGAAAGAGAGCGATGTTTTATCACGCGTCAACACAGTGGTTAAGGTTTTCATTAAGCTTAAGCACAGAAGAAATCATGTTTTGGGTTCAAACAGAGGCTTTTGTTAGTAATAACAATGCTCACGTCAGCCATTCTGGAATATGACAATCTAAAGGTCTTTTTTTTTTTTTTTTTTTCTCCAAATAACTGTCACCCACATACTCACAGTAATTGTCACAGTTACTGTCAGAAAAAAATAGTCAATTCATGCCAAAAATGGAGACAACAGGCCTCCCATCGTTGTACTTTTCCTTTCAAATTTGTTTATGACAGTCAGGTGTTTTTATTATTATTAGTAGTAGTGGTGGTAGTAGTCGTCGTATTAATAGTGTCTGCATATGATATATTTGCACAATTCCTCATAATAAATAATACTACCCTGCTCTGAAAAATGCATTGAACCCATCAACAATATTTCAACCAGCTAAAATCATCATGAAACAGATAGGTAGGTAGAAAGAGAGATATACAGATAGATACTTTATTTAAATTCACACATGAGAAATTCACAACTCAACAAGCCGTTCATTTTTCATTTGAATGAAATGTCATTGGGTGGGGGTGTCTCCTGGCAGCCCATGAAACTATTAACACAGTGAAGAAAACATATTAATCCATGAATGGATTGGGTAGCCAATCACATGAGATCAATGGTTTGGGTACATGAAGAACACATGCAGTAAATTACCCCCGTCAAATAAAATAGCGCTAATGTATGTGCCTGTATGTATTTGCTGGGTAACATATGGGTAATTGTTGGCCATTAACTCATCCGCCATTTGTCAGCCATGGGTCATTATGAACGTTACTGCCATTTTTCACCATACTTTGTTTCTTTGGGGCAATCTATATCTATGTTCATGTTCACAACCCTTCCGGGCACATTGTGTTTGTTATTACAACACCAGCTGGCTGCCGCTCTCGCCCATTCCCTTTGTCTTCTCTGCTTCGTCTCGTCAACGAACACTGAGTGTTCAAACAAACAGAATATGAAGATGAACACTGTTTGTTTTGTTTTGTTTTGTTTTTTCATTGAAACAAAAGAAAGACCAATCCGACTGGGACCCTGCTGTCAGTTCATCTATTGTATTTAAATTTTCTCTGATTACAGGCTCCTTTTCTGGTCATTGTCATTTTTAATAAAGCTGCAATTTCTTTTCCCAGCTTTAGTAGAGAACATATCCAGCCTCACTCCTTCCCAATAACACAGAGAGATTAAGCCTCTGCTTATGCTGCTGCTATTGTTTAACTTATTTTGCCTCACTTATGTTTATCTTTTTTCTCCTGTCTTTCTTTCTCTTCATATTTGCTAACACCATTTTAAACTTTACTTTTCCTTTTCTGCTCTACCGTTCCCTCTCTTCGCACTGCGAGGGAGAAGAATCTTGCCATTTTGTTTAATTTTGTTCATGCTAAATCTCAGTGTATTTACGTTTGTCTTTATCCAATCTGTTCTGATTTTTCTCCTCTTTTCTGTGTTCTGTTCTCCTCCGCAGTGAAGCGATCTGTAGATTTTAAATCACGGGGCGTTAAATTATTCCCTGGCAAAGACTCCAGCAACAAGTTTTCAATATGTGAGTTCACATTTTAATGTCACTTTGGCTAACGGGCTAACATGTGATGACTTTTTGTTTTGGTTTTTTTTGTTTTTTAATGTTTGTTTGTTGGACTGGCCTCGGTTTTTATTGGTTTCCATGTTTTGATTTCTCATCTTCCAAAGGCTGCACATTTTAACAGGTTTGTGTCTCACATTCAATGTGTATGTAAATGATACAAAACATCATTAACAGGACAGAAAACGGCGCAGGTCTGCCAACATTTCAGTGACGTGTTATTCACACGTTGTTCTTTTGAAACACAAATTTGTTGAAAATGTCACAGCCTCTATAAATTTTGTGTTTTTGCATTCTGCCTGTAGTGCTGTGCTTTTTTTCCTTTCTTTCTTTCTGTTGGATTTTGTTTACGTGTCCTGGTCATGGTGTCTTGGTTCCTGCATGTTTCTTTATGGCTCGCGCTGATAAATTTAATCATGCCCTGGTTTGATAAGCTTCATCATGGTTTGTTCTGACTTCCTCTGAGCTTTGTCGAAGGAATGAGAATCAGCGAATGGTGACACTGTTTTCCATCAGCGCTGCATCTTCTCTTTTCTTCTCTCTTCTAATTTATTGCCCGTTTCAACTAGTTCTACGATGTGGACTACAAGTCATCTGTTCTCAGAAAACCAATAAAGTTTTATGTGGTGTCGGCACTGTGGTTACGATGTGGTCAGGGAAAGGTTAACTTGGGTCACCTCAAGCAGCCCTCGTCCACTGTAGCGTCAGTCATAAAGACCACTGGTGATGATGTCGTCCTTTTACCCACTTGCCCTTATGACGCACACACAGTGTTTGTGCGTCTTTTACTTCGGTTTCCGAGAATGAGAATGAGAATGAAAATGACTGACAAAACCTTTTTATCTTGAACCAAAGCTGAGGGAAAAAAATGCTCCTCTTCATTTGTTTTGTTCCTCTTTGGGAATATAAATATTCCTCTAACTCTTTAATTGGCCACCGAGCAAAACCGATTGCATAGTGTGGAAGGGTGTTAATGCTTCATGGATCCTTTGACGTAGAGTCACGCAGAGATGTCGCCACATGGATATCACCCACAGTCTCCACAGAAAAGAACAGGTTTCTGTTCGTGTAATAAAACTATGCGCTATGACCGTCACTTTTCCAACCTCTTCTTTTTCTTGGTTTGTTATTTCCATTGCTCTTTTGCTCTCACACACTCATTTACTGTGACAGATGAAAGGTCAGTTGTGAGCTGCAGATGATAGTGGCGACATGTCTCCCTCACACACTCACAAGCGGCTCAGCACACACATTTATTACACATGACTACCGACAAATTCACGCCCACACACTCATCCAAAGAGGTGCCTGCATGGTGCTGTTGTAAAATTCTAAGATATTGTGTAAATTTCTCCAACACCTACACTGTTGTAGAATATATGGCGAACCAGCCCTGAGTCTTGACCAAGAACAGCAGACCCACAAATACTGAACATACATATGTATGTATTATATTTATTGTACACTATTATGCTGCATCAGATGGAATCAGGGAAAACAGCAAACCTGATGTCGTTTTAATGGAGGAAAAGGAAGTGAAACCTGCTCGTTACCCACACAGAATTCACTAGGATGTGACGTAGTCTCAGTTTACAATGCAGTATCTAGACAAAACAGGATGTTATAGCCATGTACGTACTGCTATGATAATAATACTGAAGAATATTTTATTTACGGTAAACAATATGACATCACCATAGAAACATGCCATGTGGCTCCTGTTTGGCCATTGTGTGGTTCCGTCATTAGACTACTTGTTTTTCTGTTTCGTCCAGCAGACGTCTCTCCCGTCTGCCATTTCCCTGATTCCACGAGAATGCGGCTTTATTCCAAAACCCCGGACATGTACACCAATAAAGATGCACAAGACATCTACATTCACTGATTCCATGTTTTTTTAATTCATTTAATTCTTGGTCTGAACAGATTTATTTCAGTACTCGTCTTTCTTATTATCTACATGTTCATGTCATATAAAAGCATTGAGAGCAAAGTATATCCCGACAGGTTGGAGCGTCATGCTTGAAGCTTGAATCTACAGATGTGAATTTATATGTTAATTAGTCCAGATTTGATTGGTTTTGATGTTAATTTGCTGCGCTCTGACAGTTCGTCAGTGAAGCACAACACGGGCATGCCTGCCCGGACTTTTGTCTGTGCCTGTACACACATAGTTTGTTCTTGTGGGTACATTTCTGCATTTTTCAATGTCTGCGCGCCACTGTAACCAGTCCCTCTGGTGTGGTGTTAATAGTCCAGATGGTCAAATTAGCCGCTCCAGCAAAGCAACAAAGTATGTACTCTAATATACACACACACACACACACACACAGACAAACACACTACCCACCTGCTGAGCTTGTTGATACAGAATAAACATGTACATGCATGTTTGTGGGATTGTCCAGACAACCCGAGTGGGAGTTTGTGTGAAAGCAGACGTGGGGCGTTATCACACAGCCGTCCTGTTCACACCAGTTCGACTCACATCCCGTTTTTATTAGATTTGTACCTGGGACAAATGAACTATTCAAAGATCATAGCGGTGTTAGCTTTTAGACGTGAACACCTGTGTGATTGTCTGTGTGTGTTTGTGGCAGCTGTCCTTCAGACACAATGCTCCCACCAGCACCAGTTCACATGCTCATATGCTAACACTCTGATACTGTTTACGCTCTCAAAAATACCTTTGAGATCAAATCAATCAATCTGGATTCTCTCTTATAGTCAGAGGGGGGCGATTTGACTATCTGCAAGAATTGGTTGGGGTTAGGACTGTAAAAACTGGATTGTATATGGACCCCATTTTGGGTGTTTTATCACCTCAGTTAACATTTCGCTTGTTTGTGCCCCTAATTCACATTTTGGCCTTTTTTTTTCTTCTTTTTTGTCCCCCGCTACAGCATGATATGACATTTAAGATGCTATTTGAAATGTGCCCTTTAAGTAAACAACACAGGGTGGTTTTCAGGGATGGATAACGTTGCTGAGTCATCGTCCCAATGTGCCCATATAAAAACGGTCAAAATGCCAAACTAGGTGCCTCAATATGTGTTTACTGTTTTAATATGTCGTTTCACCATACAAACGTGTGGTTTGAGCCGAATACTAAAGTGCAGATGAGCATGATGAGAATTCCATTAGTTTGACAGCTACTTGGTCACTAATGAAAAGGATGAATAGGGAATGTTCAACCTAATGGTGGATGGAAGTCAGGGGATCCAAATTACTCAATAATGTCATCCTCAGGGCAATAAACAGGCCATCGTATAGATGTGCTCCTGTAAATATATGCAATATCTGCTGTCACTCATCATCAATTAAAGGACTTTTAAAAAGCCAACAGGTTGCCAAGCAACGATCGAAACTTTTTATGAAATCATGAATTCATGACAAGATTTTGACAAATAAGTTTTTCATAGTTTGCATAGCTCGGTATTGATAATACTTGATAATACTTCAGATAATAAAACAGGACAGAACAGAAAAGACTGAGTTAAGTGGAATCTGCAAATCAAAGTTTTAAGAATCACGCTCATCCATGCAACAGAACGTAACTGTACCAGTTAGAGTCAAGCTGCTGCATTAAAAAAAACAATCAGAAAATCATCTCATACCAGTACAATTAGATGTATAAATATACCACACCAAGGCACATTCTCTCTCTAATATTCTGAAATTAGATATTAAAGGATGCATGACTTAGCATGGTTTAGATTAGTCACTGGTAGTGAGTCACTGGTAGTGACTAATATCTTGACTAATTGTATAAAATGCACAAGAAACCACACATGATGGATCTTTCCTGGTGAGCAGAAGAACCTGCAACAGAAGAAATTCATCTAGAGAGAGAGAGATTTGTGATTTGGATTAATTTCCTTACCTGGCAGCCATGTTTGTTCCAATTTGGCTTTTCACACGCCAACGCGCACAGCAGCTGTGTTGTTGTATTGAAACTTGTAGGTTTCTTTTAAAGAAATAGAAAGTCTTGCAGATATTTAACTGTTACAAGGGACGAGGGCGACAGAAAGAAGACCGTCAAAAGAGAAAGAGAAGAAATTCTGTGCTGTCACCAACAGGATTATAATTAGGGAGACAGAATAAAGATACATCATGTCAGATACAGTCTTTTGTGTCTGTTCTACCGCCGTGACTTCTGGAGTGTTGCTGTCAAGATTAGCTTTCGCGCTTCTAAACAAATTAAGATCATACTTGGAGTGAGTGTTGGTCCGACTCCGTCTCCTGGTCTGAACTTCTTTTCCCCTTCCAACTGTTTCCTCCTTTTCAACATTGAGAGTTTGTTAAGCAGTTGTACGATAGTGACTAATGACAAGTATTCACATTCTAGTCCAATTCATCAGTTTGTCTTGCTTTTTTATGACCTTTTTTTCCTTCATTATCAACGTCAGTCACTGATGCACGAGCATGGGTGCATGCACAAGCTGCAGCCTTTGACGAGTTCCCATCCACTGCAGCTCGACTTCCTGTTGTGTCTTCAGTACTCACGCCTGCTTCCTCTGCACCTGTCTGTGTGTCTTTGCAGTAAATGAAGGAGGCGTGAGACAGGCGTCTAACTCCTGCCCCGACCCAGGAGAGCCAGAGAATGGAAAACGTCATGGCAACGACTTCAGGTATTGTTTCTACACATACGCACGCATTTTATGCAAGTTTTCTTACATTTCTAACTTGTCTTCTATGTGTTTTATCTGCAGCATTGGCAGTGTGGTTCAGTTCAGCTGTGGAGAGGACTATGTTCTCCAAGGAAGTAAAACCATCAGCTGCCAGAGAGTCGCTGAAGTCTTCGCCGCCTGGAGTGACCACAGACCAGTGTGCAAAGGTAAGAACTGTCTCTCTGCACGCATTTCAATGAGTGCGGGAGCTGTCGCTGCAGACATGGATTAAGATGCAGTGACAGGCAGTAGTCACAGATGTGGGGGGAGGAAACCACTCAAGCACAGCTGCCTGTGTGCTCTGCTTCAAAATGATGCCAGCGGGTTGCCTCGACCTCTTCTCGGCGTGAGGCTGGGTTGATCAGCGTTGAGTTGAAAGTGTGTGTGTGTGTGTGTGGGGGGGGGGGGGGGGGGGGTCCCAAATCTGTGTCTGGCCTCTGGTTACAGAATTATGAAACAAAACACTCCATGCATGCGGTGTAGTGCCTCACTGAGACGCTGTGGTGGTGTGCTTTCATCAAGGGGGTTATGACAGTGGTATGTCAGGATGAAACACTATATTCCAAACGATGTGTGTAGCTACTGTAAACATGACCAGGTGTTATCTTCCCCATACAAAACAAACTTAAATATGATTAAAAATGACACCGGAAAGCGGATGAAATGGTAAAAATAAACTGGGTCTGGTTTCCATCTGTCCCGGTTTTAATCTCAAACTCACGACACATAATCACATTCACATTCACAAGGGGAAGTGAGATGGAGAGAGGGGGCGTCTGTCACGTTAAATGTCAAAGTCATTTGTTATGTCTCCCTTCACTAGGCTTCAGACTGTGGCTGGAGATACGTACTTCCACACAGAAAACAATATTCTGCTGGTGGATTTTTTTTTTTTTTTTTTTGGACAAAGCTGCTAAACCTTTGAGAAAGGAAGAAACAAAAAATCCATTTTCAATTGAACATTCACACAATATGTTAAATCAAGCATTATGACGCTTTTCAGCCCTTTAATCTCCATCCTCTCCTCTCCTCTCCTCTCATTGGCATAACAATAATAATAATAACGATAATACATTAGATTCATATAGAACTTAAACTTTAAAAAAGGCTTTACAAAAAAATCATGGCGCTGAAATATAATGTCCACGTATGTGCGTAGATGCATCACGCAGGGTCTTAGGTGGTTTAGATGACTGTAGTGAGAAAATTGTATACCTGAGTTTGTGTGGTTTGTTACAGAGTCAATATAAGATCAAAGTGCAAGGCCGGCTGCAAAGTAGCAGCCGTGTCTGTGGGGAGTCAATATGTCGTTCAGGGATATGTTCAGAGTGAGGGCTAGTCAGCCGTGGGTCCTGAGCTCTTGCCCTGCGGTGAAAGGACACGATCCAAACGCTAGCCTTCACTGCTAAGCTGGGTCTCTCCTGTGTGCCAGACACAGGGGGCCTGACCTTCAGGAAGCTTTTTGTTTCCATGACAGCACAAATCCCTGCAAGTTCACAGGACAGAACCCAGCCAAAATATTAGGATATGCCAGTTCGCTTGTGTTCTGATTGGTCCGTACCCATCAGCCTCATTATCCAACTTATTATGAGTGATATTATAGTTCCTGATGCCCTTGGGCTCTTCAACATTGGCAGTTAGCGATTCATCATCACTAAATACTATTATACAGGCTATCAAATGTAACCAATCACATTAAGGCAGTCATGTCTTGCATTTGCCGCATGTGCTGATTGGCGAAATATGCCCACAGGAAACTGCCAGCAACAGTAAAAATCCCTGACGTTCCCTGAAGCAGTGAATGGTTTCAGAGAACGACCTCTTGTCATTGGGGAACAGAACCTCGGGCCTGAGGAAAACCTATCAGTAGTGATAATCCATGACTGCTTGTTCATGACATGGACCTTGTAAATCTACCCAACCAAGACTTTCCATGCTCTTCCGTGATCCGTGCACGTTCTAGTAGTAGTAATGTTTTTTTGTTTTTGTTTTCTTCACTAGCCATGCAAGCGCTTGTATTTGCTGCGTGTTTGTATTTGTGATCTAGTGTATTTGCTGGTCTGCTTTGATAGAACCCAAAGTCCTAAATCCAAGGTGCCTTGAAGGACAAGATAGTCACAACCCCTGAAAATATCTTCATGACAATAATACACCAATCCTTTGAACTGGGTGTTTATGCTGAGATAAATTTAATCTGAAAGGAAAAACCACAGTGCAACTGCAAATATTGCAAATAAACACTATAAGATCGTAAGATGATGGTTGGGTGACAGTGGCTTAGTGAAAGAGCACAGCATGGAATGTTGAGTGCTCTCTTGTGCTCATTAACATACTTTTACCCCAGCATCGTTGTGTGTGCAAATGCACACAGGACACTGACAAGTGTGACCATACACACACGCTATAATTTATGAGCAACACTCAGATTAATCTAATGCAGCAATAATTCCAGCCTTCGTGAGACATTTCTGGATGTAATGTAAATGTAATTTGTTCAAATTAGATTTAACAAAATACCTGGGAAAGTTTATCAGTGTGTAGTGAGGAAGTGTTAAACCAGTGAAAATTGTAATTTATTGTTGCCCTAATGTTAAAGTTGACATGTGTAATAATGGTCCATAAAATACGAATACAACTGTCAGTTTATGTACATTTTATGAATTACAGCATCCTTACATATAATACACGGTCACATCCTTTTGAACCAACTTGTACTGAAGATCACAGCCGAGGTCTGACCTTTCTTATCCACACAAGCCAACAGCTAAAGTGGGAACTCATGAATAACACTGAGAGAGAAGCAGTCTGTCAAGAGCCTATCACATACCTGACTTATTAAAGGGTCAATTCTGCAAAACACTTCAATGAGGCTGAAATGTGCCTTTTGTTAAATCGCAAAGGAAATGAAATGCAGGCAGCTGAAAATGTGCAGCTTTATATAGCAACATAAAGACAACTAATAAGGACAAATGGGGGGAGAAAAGGGGGCAGATTGACAACCACTTCTTTAGACCTGACACAAAACATAGATAATAAATGTAAATGTCTTTTTGTACAGTTGTACAAGACGTTCTCCAATGCAGACAGAGAGAGACAGACTGACAGACAGAGAGACAGAGTCCATGTGGCATGTTGATTAGTGGGCAGATGGCAAGGCCACTGAGCCAACTGTGTGTGTGTGTGTGTGTGTGTGTGTGTGTGTGTGTGTGTGTGTGTGTGTGTGTGTGTGTGTGTGTGTGTGTGTGTGTGTGTGAGTGTGAGTGTGTGTGAGATTGTGTGTGTGAGTGTGTGTGTGTGTGTGTGTGTGTGAGTGTGAGTGTGTGTGAGATTGTGTGTGTGAGTGTGTGTGTGTGTGTGTGAGTGTG
>CAAKHB010007440.1:282315-301144 GCA_901007665.1 Aeoliscus strigatus | reverse complement strand
TGTGTGTGTGTGTGTGTGTGTGTGTGTGTGTGTGTGTGTGTGTGTGTGTGTGTGTGTGTGTGTGTGTGTGTGAACTCCACAGGACTTCAGTTGGTCTGCCTGACTATCTTGACTTATTGAAGGGTTGCTACATGTCTCTCTCACACACACACACACACACACACACACACACACAAATGCTGAGTTCCGAGGCGATAGAAAGAGGAAGGGAAGTGGCACTGTGTGAGAACTGCACTAAATGACTGTCTCTTTATGTGTGTGTATGTCTATATGTCTATACTCGTTTACGCTCTAACAGGAGCGAGAGGCGATTGGAACACTGTGTGCTAGTTTAATGATGTCATCAATCATTCTCTGAGCCCATTGGTCAATCTCTCTGCTCCTGGAGGCAGCCTATTAGAAGAGACAGTTCTGCATTCCTGCAGACTGACTCACCAACTTGATCATATTAGTGTTCTCTTAAAGAAAAGTCTTCTGCAATTGCAAACAGCCTGACAGGAAACATGTGGGTCTTCCTCTCATCTTTTTTCTGTTTTCTAATAGATACTTTTTTCTTACCTCTCTGAGTTAGTTAATCATCATTCTGTCTGGAATGATGTTCCTTCAATAATGTATTAGTGTCAAGACGTTCTTTTCGATGATGAAATAAGGACGTGTCGAGCTGATTTCACACTCTGACCTGTAACACACCCGGTCAGTTCATTCAAGGTTAAAAGTTTAAAAGTCCTCACACACATGACATGACACTGTGAGTGTGTACATTAAAAATAACCCCAGTTCCCCAGTTTGTTTAAGTTTATTTAAGCCCCAAACTTCAAAATCTGCCCAACAACAACATGCTTGAAGGACATAGCTGGTCTGGAATCATACCAGTCATATCATCTCCAACTCAGTTAATTAAAGATAGTTAACTCAGTTAGTTCAAGTACTTGTGTACTTCTGAAAACTCATCTGCACAATGTAACAATCTTACCTTTGATTTACCGTCCACTTCTCTTCATGCTCTCTTAAACAGGTATGGGTTAAGTGTCCTTGCACTGTGCTTCAGCAAGTATTCAGCAAGTACTCTATGGATGTTTGAATCGCAGCCCACCCCCAGGAGAGACGACTCACTGACCACAAAGGACAATCCCTCGGAGAGAGCAGCAGAGTGAAATAGACCCTGAGCGTAAGGCAGAGATCAGACTGAAGGAGGCACTTATGAGTTCCTGATATGGTCGAATGGAGACAAAAAGTCAGAACATTGTGATGCTGAACTAACACACCCCAAAAAAAAAACATTTGGGGTACAACAGTGATGAAAACTATACTTTGGAGAACTGATGTGATCCTTGTCTGAAACACCATTTGACTTAAATCTCAACTTTGATTGAGTACTTTCATTTGTTTTTTTTAAGTTCAGTCAGTCTCCAACAGGACGTATTCAGCACCAGACAGACCTCATTTTAATTGAATCCAGAAATCATTATCACATCAATAATGGTGCTGCCCTTTTGGCTTCAAGCCCTTTATACTGTATGCCAGCGTAAATAATGATGAGAGGAAGGTTAAATATACACAGAGAGACACAACGGACACACAATGTAAAACAAGCAATGTTACGAGTAAAAGTACTGGAAATCTCAGCCAACAAGGCTCTTTCCAATAGACAGAAACACAAGTGATGCCAGGGTTTCACTTTGTCTGCGGGATGCTGTAGCAGGTTTACGAGGTGATGATGTATCAGAGCTACAATTGTATTCAGAGGTATTGTCAGCCGAGGTTCTCCAATTACCACGCCCCTGCTTGCTAAAGCAGACGTGTACTAACGCCTCCCCAGTGTGTGCTTTCACACCATATGGGCGCACAGAGCAGCCAGTGTTTTCATGGAGAGAAATGCAGTCTCAGACCTTGTTGGGTTGTCAGCACGGTTCTTTTTTAAAATATCTTTGCCCCCTTTTTTTCTCTTATATTCCCTGGCAATCGGTGGCACATGTCAACCTGCACGCGGCAGCGTGTAGTTACAGTGGAGGAACATTGTGCTGTTGTTACTACCTCTGATGTCGGATGAGAAGCAGTCAGCTTGGGCCCCATTCTGCCAATCAATAACAGTGTGGTGCTTTAACCTCTGGTGGGTTTATTAACAGCTTGTTGCATGGAACCGGCAATCATGTGAATGAATGGGGTCACCCCAAGTCAAGGTGTGGCTGGGTGTTAAGCTGCCTCAAGAGGGATGTCAGGACTGCATTGCTAGGGGTGGATAGCTATATTACTCCTCTTCCAAACCACAAAAAAAGTCATTTTTATGTCTTGTACCTGAGTCTCGACATGGCACATTCGCTCTCATACGGTGGTTGTCCTGTTTCACCCCCCCACCCCATGTCAGTAACGACCTGAAGAAGTTATTTGAAGGAAGTGTCTTCAAGGAACTCTGTTAGATTGGTGCTGAACTGCAGTGTAACAATGTAATACAAGTGGGGTTCTCACAAATGAAATATCTCAGTAAATGTACTCATAATCTACCTCTGATCAGTGAATCTAATTAGGAAAAAGGGACAGGTAGATGGGAGGAAGAAATGATGGCGTGTAATGAATTCATGAGTCACAGACATGGGTTGATCGACCAAGACAGCGTGAATAAAAAACAGACAAAAAGATGACAGAGCAAGAGACAGATGACGTTTAATATAAATTATGGGACATTAGCTCCTGGGGTAATACTAGTGATCATTCTTTCCAGGCAATCTCTATAGCAACACCATGCCCATTCCGCTGTTGGCATGGCGATGGTCCGGCCATTCGTTCAGGCAGCGCTGATTGAGCTGTCAACACGCAGAGTTACAGAGACCCACGTGTACCCTTTGTGACATGCAGATATATCATTTCTCACATGTAATGCGAGCACACACATCTGAAAGTGTGAGAGCTGTGGCACACAGAGAAGGTCAGCTGAAGATGCATGGTGACGGGCGCAGGGGGAACCAGGGGGAGTAGAGACAGGGGGACACAGACAGAACGACGCAGGAGAGAGACTCCAAGATCACACATATGTGGTGGGATGCTTCTTTTGGAGTCCTGTCTTTGTAACAGCTTCCTCACAGTAGCAGCCTGTGTGTGTGTGTGTGTGTGTGTGTGTGTATATATGTTGATGAGGAATGACCTGTATTTATGAGCTCGTGTGTGTCCCACGACTGTGTTAGTATATTTATTTCAACTAATTTATTATGCAAGTGCATGCACTGGCATACAGGTTTATTAGATGGGACCATGTAAGCGTTCACGTGTTTTTGTGTGTGTGCGCATTTGCGGTAATGCGCCTGTTAACTCCTGCGGCCTACCACTGAGCAAACTAATTAAGAAACAAACACTGTTGCAAACCAACCAGAAAATTACCTCCCAACTCTTAACAGGACGACCCAAGGACAGACAAGCAGGTTCACTATCACATCCAGCCAGGACACTCAGCAAAACAAAGGCTTAGCTGGTTTATCAGACAACTAGCACATGTCATTTTCAACACCCCACTGCGTGGATCAAGAGTCTTTGCATGGCGTTTTAAACAATGCTGGCATTTGTGCCTCTCGTTGTTATCATCTAGTTGAACACAGTGTCGTTCCTCACCCTCTGCTACATAATGTACAGTGTGTAAAGTGTAATTATCAGCCAGCCAGTGGTTAGATGTTGTTGACTTTCAATAGATTCTAGGGGTAAATTGCTGGTGAGTGTCCCAATTGTTCAATACTACGACTCCAGCTAATCCTTTGGTATTTTACAGCCAATAGCTTCCAATTAAGTACCACTATCCAGGGAGAGGTCACTGGCAGTATCAATAACATCTATCTGACCTTCTCTTCATCTTCCTGCTCCAGTCTTTACTTCCCCTGACACCACTGTTCCCAAGCTTGGTGTCACATTTTAATTTGTAACAGTACCATATAAGATGTTTTTTTTTGTTTGTTTGTCTGTTTTTTCTTGTTAAATGTATTACTCTGTGATGAGTCATGTAAATGGTTTAATTCTAAACAGAAGTGCATAATTAAGGTACTCTGCTGCTGGTGCTGATGAATAAAACTGTATTTTTGTCTGTTTACAGTGAAGACATGTGGCAGTAATCTTCAAGGGCCTTCAGGAACCTTTACCTCTCCCAACTTCCCAATTCAATATGAGAGCAATGCACAGTGCGTGTGGATAATTACTGCTTCAAACCCTAATAAGGTAAATCTCATTTTCATTCTGTCGTGCTGGCTACTTACATACATACAGTACACGAGTGTTTATGCTGTGATTCCTGCATGGGTTTTTGTCCAGGTACTCCACTTTCCTCCCACATGACCGTAAACACATTGTACACATGTATAGTTCGGGCACTTTGAAGGGTCCACAGTGTGACTGAAAGTGCCAATGGTTGTCTGTCTCTCACTGTGAACCCTGGGATTAACTGGTGACCAGACCAGGGTGACCCTTTCCCTCACCCGATGACAGCTGAGATTAGCTCCAGCTCCCCTGTGACCCTGCTGTGAATAAGTGGTTGGAAATGGATGGATGGATGGATAGATGGATGGACCTTGCCGTCTCTTAAATTAGCAGTCAATTTGGTTTCTCTTCTTTTTCCCAATAGCTGCTGAAAATATGCCAGCCTTTAGCCTGTTTTTACTACCTCTGCTGCAGGCTCAGATGTGCCATGCGGCCTCTGTGTGTAGACAGACAATACATTCATGCTTTATTGCCAAAAAAACATAGGTAAACATGTTATTTGTGCACAGGAATGTGTAAAATGGCTTGTCAGCCATGGGTTAACGATGGGAAATATGCCTCTGAAATTAGCAGCTCATGGATTAAGATCATCTGTTATATTTGTGTTGGGTGAACAGTCTATTGTAGTGAGTACATATGTCATGCAGCGTAGCGCGGGTTGTCTGTCTGAATTATCTTGCAAGCCCCATTTGAATTTTATGCATTCAATGTAATTTTAATTATTATACATACTGGTTCATGCCGGCATTCACAATTTAGTTTAGTTACTTTTTTATATAATTGAAATGCCACTCAATAATAATTAATGTAGGAGCCACTAGAGATTATGTGCTTGTCAGAGCATATCAGTGTCTGTGATTGCTTAACCCTGTAAAGAGGCAGATGATAGGCTGGAGGTTAGATTGATTGCCGTGATTGGTCACTTTGTGTCCCAGGAGAAACGCGATTGGTATTCTGGAGACACATGCGTAATCTACTCAGGGTCACTGTGGTGACCGCTCTGTCGTCAGAAGCGGCTGCTGCGTCAGCGCTGTAGGTATGCGTGTACACGTGTGGACACACGCACATCGACACAATTTTATATTCATTTGCGGTCCATTACACAGAAATGCACACACACACTTTGCTTGCTCGGCTCTTGCTTAAAGCCTTTGTTTCTCCTCGGTCTCGTACACACACGCAACTCTGTCAGTGCCCAAGGCCTCTGGTTTATGGCCGAGAGCAATACATTCTCTCTTGAAGGCTAAAACGTGTATGTGACTGTTGAAGGCTACAGTACTAATGGTGGGGTGGGGTGGGGTGGAATGGGATATTACTTAAGCCACGTTCAGGGACACAAAATAGGCTGAAGACCAGCTGATTCAGGACTACTTAGGCGACCAACTGAGGAAGAATTCCAGGTCTCCAACTGTTGATTCTTGAATAAGGTCACAGCAAATGATGCTGTTAAGCAGATACAAACAGACACCTGACATTTTAAAATGTTGAATCAAGTAAAGACAGATTCAACAGTAACAGGATGCACCGGAGACGAGGAAAAGCATTTGGCTTTCTGTCTTGACCAGCAATAGGGACACATAAAGAGACAGAGACAAGTGGCAGGAGCAGAGGAAAGCAGCAGGGACATACTGAAAAACACCGTAGAGTACAGACTTGTTAATATATCTGTGAAGGTTCTCAGTCATCCAGGTCATGGTATCTTGCTGGGTTAAATTGTAGGCAACTGGACTTCTGGTTCACTTGAAGACGTTTCGTCTTCAAGTGAACCAGAAGTCCAGTTGCCTACGATTTAACCCAGCAAGATACTTGTTAACATATGAATTAGTCATCACGTCAGATCAGATGTTCATCAACACTAAGGGGACTTTCACACCTACCTTGTTTGGTCCGGTCTTTCGGACTTTTCCATTTTATCGGAACCCAATTTACAGATGTGACAGGGGTCTCTCCCGGACCATGATCTGGAAAGTTTTTTTTTTTTTTTGTTTGGTTGGTTTTTTTTGGATAGTCCGGACTTTCCGTCTTTTAACAAGAAGTTTCTGGCGAGGGACGATAAATCTTCCACATGACCAAACTAGGCTCCATATTGGGCATGACATTGCTCCTGCTGGTAGTAATGCCATGTCACGTCACTATTTATTACTTCTTTGCTAAGACTTAAACAGTGCTAACTAGCTAATTTGAGCCTCACACGCACGCTTCCTTCCAGCCATTCAATGTCCAGTACAGGGAGACGGAGCAGACATCAGAAATGAGGACAGAACGTCAGTAGATCATTGGTCCACTGGTATTTATGCAGTGTGAAATCAGAACCGAGGATCAAATGTCGACAGTGGAGTAAAAACTCAAACCTTAGTTCAGACTTTTAGGTGTGAAAGCCTGACTCACAACAGCAGGGTTACACCTGCTCGCCAGCTAGGCTAGTATCATAGAGATGATGCCTTTACCTGTACCACTTAAAGGTGTGACTACAGTCAAAGGGTTTAATTTGCAGTCAAAATCCAATTATTTTTGCCCTTTTTCAAAAGCGGAATCAGACGTCCATAAGAACTAAGTTAGTTCACTGAACACAGCGGGGTTACGCCAGGTGGCAGAAGCAAGTGGTCAGTGGGGAACTGGCAGGTGGACACACAGGTAACAGACAAGAACGGCTTTAACAGAATGGCTGCGTTGGCAGTCTGCTTCGGTTGCAGAGAAAAACCTGACGTTAATTAGGACACCGATGTGGGAACGTGGAGCAGCTTAGTGGGCAGGTCAGCGATCAGTTGATCTCATGCGGAGAGAAGGCAGAGAGAGTTGAGGCATGGTAGGAAGTTTAACAACACACACCGAGATGGGGAGTGGAAGGAGGTTGGAGCTGAGGAGGAGTGTGATGGTGCGAGCCAAAAGACACTCAGCATAAGGGAATTGTCCCAACTGATCACGTCTCCACCACTGGCAGAACATCTTTTTACTGCTCGTACACATCTCTTCCTATTTTCTCTTTTACTCCCTTTCTGTCTACTCTACCCGTCTCATATTTCTCTTTCTCTCCCTGTTTTACACTGCCCATCCTCTTTCCCCCTCTCCCAGAGGCTCTGTCCTCAGAATTACCCAGATTCTTCATTAAAGAGCCTCAGCCTGAAACCATCAAATTATATGAAGAAAGGGAATATACAGGGATGGAGCGGAAGAGGGAGGAGGGTACTTGAGGAGAAAATACACTGTTTCACTTCACTATCGCCCCTTATATTGCTCCCATTCTCCTCCCGTCCTCACTGTCTCCATCTTATACTCAGAAGGTAAAGAAGCATACGTTTGCTCAACCTGTCATCTTTGGTTCTCTCTATCTCTGTCAGCTGGATTCCCTCCACGCTTCTCTTCCTTACTGTCTGCCTTCCTCTCCACTCCTCTCTCTCTCTCTCAGGTTAAGTGTTAATGGGGTTCTATAGCTCTCTGGTGTTATTGCTTCATTTAGTTTTGGCAGAATGAGCCTTTAGAGCCAATTCATTCTCTCCTTTTCTTGTTTAACCTTGGGGATGGCAGGGCAGAATTGCCGTTACTAAACATTCTCTTTTGTTCTCCTCTCTTCTCCTCTCTTCTCAACAACAGAAGACTCAACAAGGAGCCTTTATTGAGTGAATGAACAGTATTACTGGCTGTGCATTATATCCTATCCATGCACACTGAGGTGTCATAACCATGCAAAAAAACGTGCTGATAACTGTTGAGCAACCAGGACCAGACCCAAAGCCAAGAGTTTTTATTTTACCAGCAGTGAATTCACTAATGTCTCTGGACTCTAAAGTTCAGATGCACATTCTGGCTTTTTTATCAAGTTAGAAAGAAATGCTTAACCGCTCTTGTTTTAGTAGTTGCATAGCAACCGTTAAAGCCATGAACTGTATATATTTTTCGCTGTTCAGCGTGAGGAAGTGAGGAAGCAAATGAATGAAAAAAGGGAGCCACGCTGGTTCAGGCCCATGACACAGAGGTAAAAGAAAACACTACGTTACAACCAACTCAAGCTATCAGCCTCCGCCAGCTGTGGCTCTTCTTCCTGTAATATAATTTACACCGTTGAGCAGAAGGCTCATCCAAGGATTGGCAGAGGGTTCATGTCACAGACAATGTATGATTCCCCAGCACACCGTGTGCCCGCTTCCCATCAATGACTCAGTCGTCCGCCAGGTGTTTCAGATATTTCCACAGTAACCTTAAAGTATTCCTGATCTTATTATGGCCATGGCTTGGGAGGAGTCTCCTGCACCTCATTGTCTCCACGACAACCAAAGGAAGTGCTTTATCAAGCAGAAATCCAATTCTATCGCCTCATTGGCTAGAAGCCATAGATGGATGGAAGGAAGGAATGCAAGCAGCCAATTAGAGGGAGAGAGAGAGAGAGAGGGGAAAGGGGAAAGGGAAACAGAGACGGCACGAAAACCAAGCCAGGACCAAGACGAGGAGAGACATATGTAGACCGTAACTTTATCACACGCACATTTACGCTACACTAAAGAAATTATAGAACGCATACATAAACATGGACACCCCATTACTGAGGTTCCAATCTAGGTTGCATGAGTGTCACACTGTGTCAGTTACACAGGCATAGATACTGTATGCGCACGTGTAATGTGTTTACATGCTCGCTGTAGTCAGTGTTGTGTGAACACTGCTGATGTCGCATTCGGGTAACGGACATATAGAAAGTCTGTTTTCCGCCATGCAGTGTGCAGGGCTCACTGTGTCTTTGTCTGCAGATACAACAATCAGTCTCAGTTCAAGTCATGTCACCTGAGGCAACTAGTTTAATCTCAACCTGTTATTGACTCATTTTAGGGGCAACACACCCTGTAACTATCTGTTTGCTGGTGGCTTGTTGGAATACGAAAAAAAATACACAAAAACAAAATTATTATGCAGAAAGCAGTGAGCTGAATGGTGAAATCGTACATTTACATCACACTTTTCCACCTTCAATCCATCAACTTGGCTTTCACCCATTCACCCACATTGATGTTGATTCTGTCGCCATGTAAGATGCGATCGTGCTCATTGGGAACAAGGAGGCGTTCAGTGTCTTGCTCAAGGACACTTCAAGAGGAGACATGCATACTAACATTCCCCAACCTCCTGTGCTATGTGGAATAGTATCTTATTGGTATTCAGTGAGCACAGCTGAGCAGACAATGTGCATATTTATTTCCTCAACTGTTCACTGATTTTAGTGTCTCGCCGAATATCAAATGTGCAGTTTCAGGTAACTCATGACACAAGCTGATTTACCCGATGTATCAGTGATTGGGTTGTTAGATGATTGGCGGCTCTGAAAATCCTCCTCATACTGATGTACCATCATCAGAGCGGGAACACACTGTGGTCAAAACCTTTCTCAGTAATGGTCCTGTCCTGCTTTTCTGTCCCTGCTTCTCCCCTCTCTCTCTCCTCCCCCCAACTGCATCTCTCTACTTGTCTCCCTGTCCCTCTCCCTATTGCTTTATACGGTTGGTCTGGTCGATGTAGAAGGCCATGTCGCCTCGGATTTGCCCGTCGCTAAAGGCGGATGTACACTGGAAATCATCAAATCCCTCTTTTCAGTTTTTTTTTTTTTTCCCAAATAAAATGGTGTTTGTGTTGAGATTGTGATTTACCTTTTTTCAGTTCTCCAATTGGTTGACTTACTGCTTGCTCAAAACCCTTACTGTTCACTCAGAAGTGTGGCACAAATACAACGCCATAAAATGCTCCTGGTGTGAACTGAGATTGCACAGGGAAGGAAGTTGAACGTGATGAGATAACTGTTGTGAATCGGCACTATACAAATAAAATCTGACTTGCCTTCACTTTGTTTTTGCTAACGTGGTCATCTTGTATGAGTGACGTGTGTTGTAATTGCCACTGCACTCCCAACAGGAAATCCCCGGCTTGCGTTCAGTGTAAGCAGCCACATCGTGTTCCGTTAATTGATGTGTACAATGTGAGCATGAAAGTCATTGTGCTGAAAAGCCAATTAAAATGTGTTGTGTGAGTTAACATGATGTTAGTTAGTAAAAATGCACAGTGACGTCCCAGTTTGATGAGCGATGCACTTCGGCATGCAAATGGATATTTCATGTCGCCCAACTATCTTTGGGCAAGGAGCGCACACAGACTCATCCTTGTTGGCCGGCTCACCGTCTTTCTCTGGACCCCCGCCTGCACACTCCACTAGTGGTCTTCATCAAGATGTAGTGACCTCTGGTGGCACATGTTGTGCATGACAGTACAAAAGTGTTAATAATTTGTGTAGTTAACGGGAGAAGGAGCGGCTTTGATCACACAGGTGCCATCGCATTGGCTGTATGTTGTGGCCGTTGATACTGTTCTAACTGTGTGACAATGTAATCACATTCGTAAACACATTAATCTCGGCAAAGCTGTGCCTTTCTGTGTGTGTGTTTGAGTGAGCAGCTGTCCGGGTAATGCTTTAATCCAGTCTGCTGCTTTATACGTTGATAAGACTGAGTCAGCATTATGAGCAATAGCAGCGTCATCCTCCTCCCACTTTTATGTTGGTTGTATCCGGTGTTTGTGTTACCTTATGTGGACCCCATGTCAGGAACGATGAAAATTAACACCCAGAAAAAAGCAAATCTGCTCCGATTAGGGGCGTCAGCTCCGATTACAGTTGTTTGCGCTTTCATCAAAACAAGCTTCAGGTCATAGTGAGGTCATTTCCTCTCACCAGTGCTACCATGTCTGTAAGTGTTAAAAACAACACTCTATATTTATGATGTCTGGCTCAGACAGAATACTCGAGTGCAAGTACAGATGCTGAAAAATAGGACATTTTTTTGACCTGTGTTTGAACATTTACTCTCCTAACATGCGTGCTCAAGTCGTCTGGAAACATTTTTGAACTGTAAATATGAACATTCCTCACAGGGAGAGAGAAGGAGGAGGAGACAGAGGTGGTGGCAGAGTGAGGTTCCAATCTTCTCCCTTGGGTTCAACCAAGTTTGAGGCTGTGCATTGCTAGCATCAAAGATGTGCTCATTATTACCCCCTTCCTCTATGTTTCCCCCTCCTCCTCTCTCCTCCCCTCTCCCTCCATCTGCCACCATCTCCCCCATCTCCCAGTCTCATCTCCCTTCCTGAGTTTTCTTTCTTTTCCTCTTTTCTTCCCCTGCCTTTCCTTTTTCTCTCTCTCTCTCTCTTCTCCTCTGCCAAATGTTTCTCTCTGGTCTTAGATGAAACAGAAAATGTTGGTTTTGAGCTGTTTGCTGGGTCTCACAGCGTTGCAGGAGATGTATTCCACCTTTTCCTTCTTGGTCTTGCTCTGCCAAAAGAAATGATATCTCATGGAATTCATGTGTTCCATGGGTTTGACAGCGATGAAGCTGTGGTGTTGATTTCAGTTAGGACATTATAATGAACAAAATGTAGCGGATATACAATTTTGGGTTTACTGACGTCGTCTAACACATTTTTGTCATGCATTCCCTTTTTCTTTGCCATTTTTATGGCTAGCTCTCATTCTGAACACAGACTTTTCAGTTACTCTAAAGTGGATTTCTATAATGTAGGATTAATAAATATGCTACTTTAAGTTTTGAATTGTTTGTTGAAGTTTTTTCTATTTTCTTTTACACATTCAGACAGCTCAGTTGGATGGGCTTACAGTGGACCCCAAGAAAAACAGTCCCACAGTTCCCTCTCTTCACCCCTGTTATTAATTCTCAGCAGCGTCTGTATTTCTGTCATATTTTTAATCCACTTATGAAAGTCTGGTGGGGATGAACATAAATATGTTACTTTAAGACAAAAAACTTCCACTAACACGAATAAAGTTTCACTCAACTTGGTTCGTAAATGGTTTCAGTGAACATCTTTGCAGACGACATTCTATTGTTTGTTGACTGACTTCATTGATGAACATATTTGTCTTTTTTTAACTTTAGGTAATCCAGATCAACTTTGAAGAGTTTGACCTGGAGATAGCCTATGATACTCTGACTATAGGAGATGGAGGGGAGGTGGGCGATCCTACAACTATCCTACAGGTGTAAGTATAACAGTGGGAAAGCCGAGGTTGCAAAGCATGATTGTCGGGATTTGATCAGTAAAACTATACAGGACCCACTATCCACACTAGGCATGCAAACCTGTCATTTTAAGCTTCTTCACTTGATTTTACTATGATAGGTAATTCTACAGAAGGCAATGAACAGCTCGGCAGTCACACAAAAGAGTGTAATAGCAGTAAACAAAACTCCTACGATCTACCGTATTAAAAATGGGCGTTCAGTCGTAACAGCTTAACGCGTCTTTCATGCTTGAAAATCACGTTGTCATGCCAAACCACCCGCACATGTTGCTACTTACTGGCTGATAACAGCCAACTTGCTCTGAATAATCACCTGGTATGCAAAGGAACCAGCTTCTGTCGTCACTCCCAGAGAGATTATGGTGACAAAAAATCT
This sequence comes from Aeoliscus strigatus, assembly GCA_901007665.1. Taxonomy (NCBI): domain Eukaryota; kingdom Metazoa; phylum Chordata; class Actinopteri; order Syngnathiformes; family Centriscidae; genus Aeoliscus; species Aeoliscus strigatus. The sequence goes on along the minus strand of CAAKHB010007440.1, from coordinate 288,467 downwards.
TCACCAAAGTAATATCACAAGAAAAATGGTGAAAGATGAAAGTAATATATTCCAGGAAGTGTGCTGCCTTTACTGCACATTTGCATTTCTCTGCAATAATGTGATAAACATGCATTTCTTATGAGGGCCAGCTGCCTTCATGCACTCAAAGAATCAGAAACAGCACAAGTTTCTTGATTCTTGATGTAAGATGTCAGCTGACATAACTTATTTAAACTGTCTAGAATCATTGGGGAGGAACAACATGAAATGGAGAAATAGAAAAACGGGAAGGAGAGCAGTATGAATGTCCTGCATATGTTCTGTGGCAGCTTTGCAAAACCAGCTGACAGTTGAATATGAGTAGAATATGTTTTGTGCTCCAGCCTATCAGGTAGCTTTGTGCCTGACCTCATCGTCAGCATGACGCACCAGATGTGGCTCCACCTGCAGTCAGATGAGAGTGTCGGCTCCATCGGGTTTAAGATCAACTATAAAGGTAAGTAATAAGTAACGGAGCAATGACGCGGAATCACGTGTGTAGATACAGAAAAACATTTCTGCAGACTATGAATATGTCTAATGTTAGTGAAATCAGCCCTGAAACGTGACATAGCAACACATCTGGCAGGGGCAAAGGTAACAATACCACAATGTAGATGTGAAGCCAGAAGGTTGTCAGAAGCCGGTCGGCGGTGATGGTGGGTGGGGCCAACAAACTTCTCCTGCTGTGAACGTTTCATTACAGCACGCTGTGTTGTTGGCAGATGTCACATTTCATATGAAAAGGTGGAATTACTGTTGAGATTGTACCAGCATACAAACCAGTAACTGTGTATCTCTTCAAGGAATATTACTAAAACAGTCTTCTGTCATTGCATTTCATTAGTATTCGCTCCAAGTGATCGCTCAGAAAGGTTATTACACTGTTTATTATTGCAGTCAAAGTATATTATATGTGTTTGTGCATCTAATAGTCTGATCAAACAACATTCTGTCAGAGTCAAAACTAAACACTGATATATTAAGTTCTATAGAAGTATTAGCTCAAATGCACAAACCCAAATACCTTGAAAAGTCAATCAATACTGTAGTACAAAGTGATAAATGTGGTTGTGTCTCAGTGTCTCTCCATCACCCACACACTTTACTGTAAAGGTGGGTGCTGTGATATTATCGGCTGTGTGAGTGATGTATGTGGGAGAGGGGAAAAAAGAGGCTGTATGTTTGTTTGTTCATGTGTATGTGTGTGTCTGTAGACTTCGGCCATGAGATGTAAACGCTATCAGTAAGTTTGGCCTTGCTGCAAAGTCACTGACACTGTGTGTGTGTGTGTGTGTGTGTGTGTGTACACATGAGGCACAGGTCCTCCATCAGTGAGGCAATGAAGCTCTACCATCAAGTCACTCTCTCCTTTCATTCGTTTGCTCTTATCCACACTCTTTCTGTCTCTCCTCAGCGCTCATTTTTTCTCATTAGAGAAAACACACACACACACACACACACACACCCATGCACGAACGCACATACGCACACACTCGCCTGTTCCCAATTTTTCTGCAATCACATATTTGTAGTTGCTCTTCGGTTGGGTTTCTCTGCTCTTTCCTTCCTCTTCTGTGACAAGAACAGCCCTTGTTATTTTTCACCCTCCCGTTCTCTCTTCATCTCGGCCTTCCTGCGTTCCTCTGTCTGTCTGTCTGTCTGCCTCACTCCATCTGCTGCTCTTCTTTCCTTGTCACCATTCATCTATTATTAAAGCCAAGGTCACCAACCTGGCAACACGTTGACTCTGCAGCCTGTTGCAAGGCATACAAATCACAACACACACACACATACACACACACGTCTGTGTAGCAATGTTTCAGTCTCCACCAGCTGCGGCATGTCACAGCTATAGATTTAAAGCCACACAGCAGCATTATTGGCCTTTTTTTTTTACTTTCAAGTGAATATATGAATTTCTCATTGGCGTATTGATCTGCATATTCCATAAAGAGGTGTCAATCAGTCTGCCATAGCTTTGTCTATGTGTGAATTTATTTATTCATTCATGTACCTTTAAGAACTAAACTAAACTAAACTAAATGCCGGGTGTTGCAAGTGTCATGTGTGGAAACAGGGAACTGATGGCACATAGATTATATTTCAATGTCTGTATTTGTGGAATAAACAAGAAATAGATGAATTTCTAAATTAATGAAAACATAACACAGATGAAAAAATACACATGGTTTTTTTGTAATGGGTGCAAAGTGCCTGTATTGTTTAGGTCCATCTCCTGAAATAACTTATGATTAATTCTCAAACTCATAAATGATATTTTCTGTCTTCTATCGCATGATGCGTTTGTATTTAGATCACTACCGACCTCCGGCAGTATTTCATCACCACACTTGTGATTTTACGAGCTACCACTGTGTGTGATTTTAGGGCACCGTCATCACATTTTAGAATTTCAAAGCAGCAGCTGTCAGTTGGATTGATGCAGGACTCAACCCTTCACACATAAGCCTGCTTATGAGTACCAGCTGATTCCTGTCCATTTCATTTCATCCCTCTGCTGCTGCAGAACAGACACACTTCCACCGGGAGTGGAGCAAGTAAATACACATGTACATCAAGGTAATGGAAATGTCAGGAATACTGCAGGGTGTGTTGTACGACAGGTGCAGAAATACTCAGGAATGAAGATGCTATTGTCCAACAGCTTGTCCGTCCTCTTACGCGGGGACTGAGTGTTGATGTACAGCATGTACAGAGTGGGCAGGGAGAGTCTTCTTTTTTTATTTCATACTGAATTCACCTTTCTTGCTTTTGCCATCTTATGTCGCTTTTCAAACTCTTGCATTTCAGTATGGTATTGGAATGTACACTATTGTACTATGTTGCACTGAGAGCCTGCACTCTGGAGCCAATGGATGTAGCTTTTATTTTTGCAGGAATTGTAACGTACCGCATGACCATTATGTAGCATAACTCAGTGACATGGTAGTTTTCATTCTCATTGTCCATTCCTGCTATGAAACACACAACTAACTGACTAACTGACACAGTGCTGCAGTTGTTTTGTTTCTGGTAATAACTCATAGTGTTTTTGTAATAAGGCATTATTCCATTACCCTGTGTTATGTAACGCTGTATGGGAGAGTGTGGGGTGCAGCGGAAACGGTGAGTGGCTGTTTTACAACCAGTTGTAGTAAAAGGCGTTATGTTGTACATGTGTTTGTCCGTGTTCATGACCATATGCCTGGCTGCTGTGGTTATCTCAGTCTCTTTCTCTTCTCTATCTCATCACCAGCTTAGAAGGCTTAGAAGCCTCCAGCTTTTTATGGTGTCTAATATGTAATATGTGTATTTTATTGGAGAAAAGATCTCAAGGTGACTTTTTACGTCCCGGCTGACCCCGGATTTGATATGTGTGGATGTGACGACGGGCTGCAGTGTGTATGTGTGTGTGTTTTCTTCATGTCCAGTGCAGCTGATGAACTTTTAAACTGCTGGGTTTATCAGACGGTCTTGTGTTTTTGTTTAATATCCTATGACTCTTTCCCCTTTTAAAATCTGCTTAGGCTGTTTATGTTGTTGTTGACTTGTTTTGTTACTGTATTCCTATCACCATGCCTCCTTGATAACTGTCTACAACTGTAAGTGTTCATGGACCCAATCACCATCTTTCCAATTTCACTGGTGTGAGTGTAAAATGAAGTCAAGAGAAAAGACAAGCCAGAGTCTTTATGTGACATTGCAGGAGTAGAATGTGTTTTAACTTACAATCCTGGCAAAGTCAAACTGCTTCCATGATGCCAGAGGCCAAGATGACTGTGAAATGAACACAAATTCAAGATAAGTGATGCATCTGGTTGAGATGTTTTAAAAAAAAAAAAAAAAAAGTTGAACTGAATCCAAATTTGATTTGGTGCTGAGCACATTTTACGAGATGATAAAACTTTGATATGCATTGTTAAGCTCAATAACAGCGCGTCTTATATTTTGATATACATAAGATCCAATTCCTGCGGTGAGGGTAATGATGCTGAACATTCACACTTGTGTAAGCATTTCTTTTTAGCTGTGAGAGTTCTGGCAGGAGACCTGGCAGGAACCACAGGACCACATCTCTGTCCCAGACTTTGTTAATCACACGGTACTAAACAGCATTTCAATCGGAGCAACTGAAACAGTGTGAAATATGAAATTCATGAAATATTCATTTACAGCACGACCAGGAATGCAGTTCATTTTCACAGTCAATACCCTCATAGTGGGGTGGTGAGCTAAAGCAGCCTGATTTCCCTCTGTGTGTGTGTGAGTGTGTGTGTTTTATTTCCTGCATGTGCTTCACGGGTAGCGTGTGAAAGGGGGCAGGCGTTACTTAATCACACGACTGTAAACAGTATTCCATTTTCAGGTCATGAATTATTGACTCCTGTAATATTCAGTCCTCCTGCAGCCACAAGTGTAACTGATATTGGAATACTTTAGCATATTGCGTCAGAATTCATTACTCAACTCGTTTTGTTTTTCTCTCATTATAACGTCATAAAATATTCTATACATATGAAATCATTTATGACATTGTACCTGAGCAGGCTCCTGTGTCTTCCTTTGACTGATTATTTTCAGTGTTAATAACAACTTCCGCTTAACTAAGATATGAGAATAGATTACCCAGCATGGATTGAGTGAACGCTGGTGTGCGTATGGATGACGGGGGGGAAAAAATATCTCAAGGCGTTCATTGGTGATGAAGCCATTTAAAAAGCCTCATTCAGAATGAGCTCCAGATGGTGAACACCCATTAGACAGCGGAAAGGTTTGGGAAATGTTTGTTTCATCTTTCTTAAGCACAATATCGGCAGGTTGTTTTCATCTCATACAGCGCCTTGAAGAAAGCGAGATTAGTTGTTTATCGAGGTTGACAATTCCAAAATGGCTCTGACACGTCTGTGTTCTACACCTGTACCTTTGTCACCAGGATAATTGCAGACATTACAGACATGACATGTTGGACTCAAGAGCCAATTTCAGATTCAAGGTCACAAGCTGAGAAGAGAGGTGACTTTGTAAACTGACTACGTCCAGATCAAAGAAAAGAACCCAATAATTATCTGTGCACCTGAAGTCAGGTTGCAGGTGTGTTTGAGATGTTGTGTTACACGTCAATCCTGTGATTTCATGAGGGAACATGAATGTGTCTCTTCCACACATCTCCTGTCGAATCAATCCTTGCAAGCTCCCTGAGTGGCCTGTACCACCCATGAGGGGCAGAATCGTGTCAGTGTTGGGGGCGTACTAAATGAGATCATTTCCATACACCGGACCATCCTCGCTGATGTCTGAAGTGCAAAAAAAGTCAATTTGAGACATTCCCTTTAGGTCACAGTTCCAGGCAACCAGAAGATAATTCGACACTTCTCATCTTCAGAGTTTGCGCCGTGACACATAAAGAGCTAGCACTCACACACTAAGCTCCTTGTGTATGACAAGCATTAAATATCACTATGTAAGTGTACGCACTGCATTCAATCATTATCAGCAGCCGAGCAGTAAAATCCATTCTGCTACGGTCACAAAAGCCTATACACTTTTTTTTTTTCCTTCCAATTTTATTATCCTCCCCAAACTATTACCTCCATTCTGAGATATTTGGAGCTATTACATCCCCTTTTTATATGTGCACATACAGTATATTTGTATTCCCACTGACAACATGGTGTTAGCATGATGGACTATTTGATGGAACTGACCCAATGTGCAATTTTATACATATATACTTATGTTAATCCCCTTTGTGAAACTGACAGCAATGTTATATACACAAACTGATTATTGGTGTGTGTGTGCATGTTTCAAAAAGGGTTTATATATATATATATATATATATGTATATATATATATATGTGATACTAAGACAGCATCAGAATGTCTGTGTGTGGTCATACTGTGTGGTGCTGGAATGTTCCTGTAGCTGTGTTTGTTCAAATGTTCAAATGCATGTTCTTCGTGCTTCTGCTTTGTGTGTGTGTGTGTGTCTGTGTGTGTGTCTGTGTCTGTGTGTCTGTGTGTGTGTGTGTTTATGGGTTAGGCAGTTGTGATTGGTTGAGTCTGTGGCTCTCATAAAGACTGTGTCATGATGGAAATGAATGCAATACATCACAAACACGCACACG
>CAAKHB010007440.1:249141-264816 GCA_901007665.1 Aeoliscus strigatus | reverse complement strand
TATTTTCTGTTATATAATGTGTGTGTTTATCCACAGAGGGCTGTGGGATTTGTCTGTAGAAAAGAGTGAGATTGACAGAGATACATGGGTGAGGAGCATCGGGTTCACTAATCCATTTGTCTTTGTGATCGTTTAATCACTGCGTGCGCAGCGGCTTCTGGGGTGCACCTGGTGAATGTGATTGCCTCAGTCAGCCAGCCCCCCGACAGATAAATGGTTGACTTGTCATACATGTTGCCACATGCACTGAGATAATAAAGCACAACCTGGGAACAAAGGTATGTCGGTAGGCACGTCAACAGTCTCCGCTTCTCTTCTGCGTGTCTGACTTCTGCAGCTGAGTGCGGAGGTCGTTTTAAAGGAGAATCTTCAGGGCGGATTCTCTCCCCTGGATACCCGTTTCCCTATGACAACAACCTACGCTGCACCTGGACCATTGAGGTGGACTCGGGAAACATTGTTAGGTAACATCAGAACCCTTGAAAAGTGTTGTACCATTGTACGAGAAGTGAAATGGATTTGTTTATAATTATTATTAATAAAAATCAATTGGATAAGTGTACTATATTTACATATTTATTTCGTTCTGTGTGCTGACAGTGTTGTGCTGTGTTGTGCTGCTGCTGGAATTGTGAATTACCTGAGGGAAACTTCCCAGGAGAATGATTAAGTTCCATGCTACTATCGAATTGAATTGAATTGAATCTAAGAACCGTCTTATTTCATGTCATTGCATCAGCCTTCAGTTCTTGGCCTTCGACACAGAAGCCAGCCATGATATGCTGAAGGTGTGGGACGGACCACCAGAGAACGACATGTCTCTGGCTGAACTCAGTGGTTCTCTGCTTCCCGAGGGAATCCACTCGACACTCAACACTGTCACCGTCCAGTTTGAGACAGACTTTTACATCAGCAAGTCAGGCTTTGCTATCCAGTTTTCCAGTAAGTCATACCCACAAATAAATCTATAACAAGCTTTTTTTTATTATTATTCCTCTATTTTCACTGATTCTTTTTCTTCCTCTCTCTTTCTTTCTGTCTAGGCTCAGTAGCTACAGCCTGCAGGGACCCAGGAGTGCCCATGAATGGTAGTCGTAGTGGAGATGGCCGTGAGCCTGGGGATTCTGTGTCCTTTCAGTGTGACCCAGGCTACGAGCTCCAAGGGGACGACAAAATCACATGCATACAAGTGGATAATAGATACTACTGGCAGCCCAGCCCGCCTGTCTGCATAGGTGAACTCCAACTTCATGCCTTATATAGAAAAATATATACTGTATGTATACAGTCAAATAATAAATGAGCCTCCTGCGTTAGTGCAGTTCTTCAGGCCTCAGCAACCTCATCAAGGACACCTTTGTGTGAGAACGTGTCAAATGATGCCAGATGAGCTACTGTTAAAATGAGTGATTGAAATGAATTAACAACGGCAGTTCTACTGAAATGAATGCTTTCACACACACGTACGTTCCACCCACAGCTCCTTGTGGAGGAAACCTGACAGGCTCCAGTGGATTCATACTCTCACCCAACTATCCACATCCTTACCCCCATTCCAAGGACTGCGACTGGCTCATCGCGGTCAACTCGGACTATGTTCTGTCGCTGGCCTTCATCAGGTAACCCGACATTGGGTCCAAAAGTGACATGTTGGATTTCAAATGTTTTCTTTGCTGAACGTCTGAAAGTGTCAGACTCGGTCATGTTGATGGTTAGAGAAGTGAGGTGACACGCTGTCGACACGCTGCACAACACAGGAACACGGTTACATTCTTTGTCTAGCAACATATCTTTGGGTCGACTGTTTGAAACACATTGGGACTGTAACACTGGAACTTGTAAAGGGAAGCTTCTGGTGTGAAGCTTGCTCCTCTCACATCGTTCTCATTCACTCTCCGATGCCTTTCTCCCTCTAGTTTCAACATTGAGCCAAACTACGATTTTCTGTACATCTACGATGGTCCCGACAGCAACAGTCCTCTGATTGGCAGCTTCCAGGACAGCAAACTCCCTGAGCGGATAGAGAGCAGCTCCAACACCATGCATTTAGCTTTCCGCAGTGATGGGTCTGTTTCCTACACTGGCTTCCACCTGGAGTACAAAGGTAAAACATGTGTGCCTATTTCCTTCAATTGCATGGTGCCAGAACAGAAATTAGCCAAAGAAATACCCTCAATAGGTGTTAATACACAACTATTCCATCTCTACAGTGTGGAGGCCTCTCAACAGCACGTTTTAGCTCTGAGTGATCATTAAACTCAGGAAAAGTATTAGCTGTGATTATATGCTGCACCAATTCTTTTGAACCATGCTGGTTTATGTGTCGAACCAGGTGTCGCCAGGAAATGAGCAGAGATATAAAAAGAAATAGACACAGCTCCGAATGGAAGTGTTTTGTATGTGCCAGTAGTATAAAATCCTTTTTCAAATAAAAGGATTTTTAAATGTAACGTGACATCCTGTGGTGATTATGTGTCCACATATGTTTAACTGTCATACTGAAGGACAGACACTTACACAATTACACACATACGTTACCCTGAAATCCTCATCTTATATACCAGACTAACACCAGGCAGTTTGTCTCCCACAGCGATAACAGGGTGAGTTGTGCTGATTGATGCTGTGTCTGTTGGAGTAGCATGTCACAGTTAAAAAAAAAAAAAAAGAAGCTTCATGTGGACGCAGGAATGAGGTTTTGAGTTGATGAAGGGTGGCTGGTAATCTGGCCAAAGCCCTGATTTCCAGAGTTCATGTGGCGTACAAAGCGGGGGATGAAGTTATCTGTCTTGGTCCATCTTCAGAGGCAGCTAAGTCAAACAGACTTGAAAAGGGCGACAAAAAGCCTGCTTCATTGGATTGTGGGAGACAAGTAGCTATTATTAATTACACTTATTATGTGTGTGTGTGTCTCTGTTGCTTTCACTTCACTTCAATCTCTCTTTTTTTTTCTCTCGCTCTATCTGTCTCTCTATCTCTCTATCTATTTCTCTCCCAGCCAAGTTAAGGGAATCATGCTTCGACCCCGGTGTGGTTCTCAATGGGACCAGACTGGGATCTGATTACAAGCTTGGCTCTACTGTCACATTCTACTGTGAGGCCGGATATGTCTTGCAGGTACAAAATAAAGATGGAATGATTGGCTGATCAGATTATTGGGGGATGTTTGAGGAGCAGGTTGGATAGGCGGAATGGGTGTGACTGGTGGGGGAGTGCGTTGGTGTGATTGGTTGTTGGTTAAATGTGTTTTTTCTTTGCAGGGTTATTCCACTCTCACCTGCAGTATGGGAGATGATGGCAGACCTGGGTGGAACAGAGCACTGCCTAGCTGCCAAGGTAGCGCGCACTGTGCATACACACAATTTAAAGACAGCTCTACAATACTCACGAAGTGACAGGAAAGAAAAATGCATCCGAAATTAATGACTGTCCAGGATGTATGAAAGAATCCATTGTAAACCATCAAATCATTGCCTGTAGTTTATTTTTCAAGGATCAGATGCAAAATTATGCGAAACCGCAACGTGCAAATATGCACGACAGTCTTCCTCCATCAGAAAAGTACTTTAAGTACTTGTTTCCAGAGTATTGTCATTAGCTAATGACCAAAGATCAACTTGTCTGGTCGTTTTGGAGTAGCACAATTCAACTCAAGATAAGCAAGTTAGCATTTCCTTGTTTCTTCACAAAAGAAAAAAAAAAAATAAAAGGTTGACACCCCCCCAATACTGCCCTCTACTGGTATGGAGTCTGGAGTCTGCAGTTATAGCTCACTCGTGTTACAAGTTATTTCTGTGGAATCTGTAGTGTCCTCTGTATGTGTGTTATGTTTTTGTGTGTTCATGCACACATGTGCACGTTGTCTCCAGCTCCCTGTGGAAGTCGTTCCACGGGAACAGATGGGACCGTTTTATCTCCAAACTTCCCCCGAAACTACACCTCTGAACAGACTTGTGTCTACTCCATAGCTGTACCCAGAGAGTTTGGTGAGTTCATCCACTTACACTTATGCTGTGTGACACAGTGTTTTCTTAGCATAACACACGTTTGACCATTGAGCTGGGAGATTGCAACCTGCAGTAAAAGGGGTTACTGCTGAATACATTTTGTATTCTCATAAACACACGGCACAAATCTGTGGACGTTTCCTCTGACATTATTTTGAACGCGATGTGTTTTTTTTGTTTTTTTTAAACTACGGCTCCAGTTAGTGAAGCTATTACACATGATCAAAAGCTGGAGTTGTTTCATTCCAGGTCAGGGTTTAGAATGGAAGTGGCATTTGAAGAGAAGGCCTTTTTTTAATCTTGCCACATTTTATGAGTTTCTCTGAAGCGAGGCACAACCAGTCGTATCATCCCAGCACAGTGATGATAAAGGTATGATTTTTTTAGATTTTAAATGTGTCTCGGGTCATTAAAAGTTAAGGTAAGACTCGTCTTATTGGGGAATAGAAAGATGGCTGTCAGAAGCCATGTGTAAAAAGTCACTGGTAATTGATGTTACCAGTGACACTGTCTGGTATAAAGTGTGTTTGTTGCATATTCCAGTCATGTTAAATTACATTTCTGCAGGGAAGACCCTATTTTGACAACTTCAAACCTGAACTCCTGAACTCAGGTGTACTCACTCACTAGTTCTACAGCTTTTCCTTGGATAACAACAGAACTTGAACGAAGAACTATAGCTTGACAGAAAAACAGGGTTTGTTCAGGTCTACTGAATTTTCTATGGCTCTGAGGCTGTCGGGTCTTGGTCGTGCTGGGTACGACTAAGACGAGTCACCAACTCACCACAGGACCGCATGGAAGACAGACAACCATTCACACTCATATTCACACCTACGGGCAATTTAGAGTAGCTGGAGTGGTGGGAAGAAGCTGTGGGACCTGGAGAGAATGTTCCAGAAATCAAATTTACAACAGTATATTTAAATAAAATCAGTTATTTTGCTATTTTCAAATTTCATGACCGAGCCTTGAAAAAAAATGAGATGTCATTGTTAAATATCCAGGATGAGTTTAAAATCATGACATGCACGCTTATCATTTAACCCTAGAACACTAACGTCCAGGGATTTTCACCAGTAATAATCATCAGATAATCATCTGATGCAAAAAAAAAAAAATCCACCCACAATATCGCATTGAAACTAGTGTTTGACAGATGATTAGCTAACTGGCTCTGACGTGACATTTCACTAGTAATCAGTAAATGGTGGATATGATGTCCAAATGTGCCCTGTAGTGATGTGCATACATAGCAGCTTTCCCTCCTTCCAACAATGGTGGCTGTCTCATTACATTTAGGAAGCATCTTTTTGGAGTGTCACTTCCATAAAGACGGTCGTAGTAATAAGACATATACATATTGTATAAGACTGTCTCACGCCCACACAGAGTGATAGACGAGACAGTGTTTTGTTACATTCATCGTCATACAGATCTTTAGATTTTAATTTTCATAAAAATATCTAAAGTACATTTTAACAGTGTTACTTTAAAATAGTAATTTCTTTCAGCAGCACCCACTGGTGGAGGATCTGGATGTGTGTTATATGTGTTCATGTGTAATCTCCAATAACACCAGAAAAAAGAGCCAAGTCTAATGACGGCGTCAAAGAGCTTCAGCAACGCTCCAGTAACGCACGTCGGTGACAGTAACACTGTTGTTACGATGGAAATAGTAATTATTTAGATTCTTTTAAAGCGGTTTCTCCCATCTCTGCATTTTAACAGCATTCAAATTTGCAATAATCATTCGAAAGCTGCAGGTACATGAAGCCACCAGGGTTTAATATCCTTCAGTCTTAACACCAGGAGGGGAAAACCATGGGCATTCATCCCCATGGGGGTGTTGAATGGTTAAGGAGTCCTACTCAGGAGGCTCATCAGGAGGCATGGAGGCTTTGCAGGGATCTACGCCCAGGTTTTTCTCCATCTGCTGTCAAGAGCTAAAGACCCCTTTGAAATGAGCAGTGTTCAAAAAAATCCATCATTTGATGACAAATCCAGGGGATTGATTGGAACTTTACTGGTTGTGTTGCACCCTGAATGACTGAGCAGCTCAGCTGGGCGACGCTGCACTGCAGAGAGATCCCGCCGTCGAAAAGCCACTTATTTAACTAGATGGTGAGAAAACACGGCCATGTGCTCATATGTACGTACAGTATGCTGCCCTCTGTTATCTCAGTGGGGGAAGAATACCCTGTCATACTTTTCTGTGTGTGTGTGTGTGTGTGTATTCCTGCTTCATGAGTGTGGGGGCCGGTGTGTGTGTGTGTGTGTGTGTGTGTGTGTGTGTCAGTCAAATCTCTGCCGTTTTGGAACGGCTTCAGCTGTCATCTCCTCCACCTGCTCTGCTGTATATCACGGAGAGGAATGATGGAAACTTTAATCATTCTGGTTTCTTTAAAATATGTACACCGGGGGAGCTTTTAACGAGTTGGCAGAATCTTGTCATTCTTCTCGTACACCCGACCTGTGGCACACATCCTTGTTTGCGGCAACGGGAGGGGAAGAAGAAACGAGCAGTGGAGGTTAGATTCAGCTTCCCTCCAGGCCTTTTTTTCATGATTCGTTCTAGTCTCCGTTTCTCTTGCACACAGGGAGCTCTAGTTCATTGACAACCTACAAATACCCACAATCATACCGATTTTTTTAGCAAAATGCAGATAATACGTGAAAGGAACTCAACAGAGAAAAGAGAAGGTTGCACTGGTTGACCGGTGACCTTCTTATAGCCGGATATCCTTGGCAATGCTCAGATTTAATCCTCCGCCTCCTCCCTCGGCCTTTGGGGCCAAACAGAGAAGAGAGAGATGTGAAGATATGTGTGTTGGCTTCATTGTGGCGCTATCCAAGGCAATTTTTTTCCCATGTATCTGCAGACAAACACATTTTAATTAAAATCTACTCAAGGCAATATGTGATTACCTGGAAGACAAAAAAAGGAAAATTGCACAAAGCAGATATATGACCTTAATATGAAACATTTGTTCACTCAATGCCGCTGAGCGTAGGCCCTTTCTGTCACAGAATAAGCTTATCCTTCGCACATTAGCTCTCCCCCCTTAATGCCAGGGAAGAGAGAAGGTCTGAGAGGAGAGGATGTGGCGCCATCTACTGATAAGTAACATCGTCAAAGAGCATTTTAGAACAATAAATGAGAAGTGATCGTACGTTCAGGTCAAAATGTTCAGTCCTGTACAACACAACTGAATGTGCCTCGTCTTATTATCCCCTCGTATGATCGTCACAGCAACATGTCCTGTCGGGACTCAGACTCAGACCGTTTTAAGCTTTAATCCTCTGGGGCTCCTCTAATATCTTCAATATGATATATCATGCCAGTTTGTTTAGCAGAATCTCCAGGTACACGAGGGTTTAATTACTTGCCACTGCTGCAGCGCTTGCACCTTTCATCGTGAGACAAAGTAAGACAACTGTCCTTTCACAGCGGAGTGTAATTAATGGCTTAGCGATTTGATGTGAGACGTCCTGGGGCTCTGTGGTCTAGCAGGACTTGTGATATGGGTTTGACCATGTACGTCGCCGTATGGTACATGTTGACAAAAGTATTTCTGTGCCAACACTAGCAATGTCCACTCAGCAACAACACTGACTAACACACAGTTGGACTGGCGCAGACTGGACAAGGTGATTATTTGACTGCAGAATTAGCAGGTTAATTCTCCCTGGGGGGTGTGCAGACAGTGGCTGGGAACATAAATGACAGCCTTCGTGTGTGGGTGACTTGTCTCTGACGGCCTTCTCCCTTCTTTATTGTCTCCAGTCCTCTTTGGTCAGTTTGTGCTGTTCCAGACGTCGCTCAATGATGTGGTGGAGATCTATGATGGGCCCACTCAACAAAACACATTATTGTCCTCTCTGTCGGGGTCCCACTCTGGTAAGGAGGTGGGGTGGGATTGACGGATAGAAGATCAAACCGATGAAGAGCAGACAGGGATTTATCTCCTTACCTCTCTCCGTCTAGGTGAGTCTCTGCCTCTGAGTTCGGGCAACCAGATCACCATTAAGTTCACGACGGTCGGACCGGAGACTGCTAAAGGATTCCACTTCGTCTATCAAGGTCAGCCGATCAAAAACAGCTACAGCCGAGGTCAATGACCCATTGATTTATGGTTATAATAGTATGACTAGTGCATATTTGCCAGACCTCTAGGTCTGAGCTGTACGTCAGGGCTATTTAATGCACCATGCCCCATATTTAACGTGCAGTGTCTGTCTTTAGTGTATTCACTTAGTCGTGTTATGGCCCCTGTTTCTCCAGCTGTGCCTCGGACCAGCTCCACCCAGTGTAGTTCAGTCCCTGAGCCACGCTTCGGGAGGCGTCTTGGAAATGAGTTTGCCGTTGGATCCATGGTGCAGTTTGAGTGCAACCCTGGTTACATCCTTCATGGCTCCACCACCATACGCTGCGAGAGTGTACCAGACAACCTGGCGCAATGGAACGACACCCTACCAAACTGTATAGGTACATACCAGTTTAGTCTTTAGACACCTGTTTTTGTAAGATTAACAGAACAATGAACTGCCATAAGCTGTCAGCTCTTCACATTGAGAGCAACGTTAGTGAATAAAACACTGCGAAAAGAAAACAGGTATCATGATGTACATACAAGCAATGTATGATAGCAGGTACAATGTAACGCCAAGTAAATAGAGGGATCCAGGAAGTGGCAGGAAAAAAGAGCACATTTGAAGTTCCAGCATCAAAAACATAGAAGTGAAACACTGGAACACATTTGATGTCTCTTTTCCAATTGTAAGAACACGGTAGAATCTGATTTTCATCAAAATGAGTCGTCCTTCGAGTGAGAAGCGGATCTCTGAGCACAGGAAGCCGCAGTCCGCAGGGACCGTCTACAAAGTGCAAAGCCTCTTAAAAGATATAAATACAGTTTATATAAACTTAGTGCTTCACTCTTATTCAGTTCTCCCAGAATCCCTTCAAACATCCCCCGTGGGTTACACTACGACACTTAACACATTGTATTGTTCCAAAGAAGATGTGTGAAGTGATTTTAGTGACACCTCCCTTCCAGCAACTTGCTGACAATGATTGTTTTCTCCTCGACTCCTCACCTCTGTCTGTGCTCCGCTGCTCTTTTTTTTCTCTTTTTCTCTGCTCATCCTTCCGTCTTCCAGTCCCCTGCGGCGGTGTCTTGACCTCTCGTCACGGAACCATCCTGTCTCCTGGTTATCCGGAACCTTACGACAACAACCAGAACTGCGTGTGGAAGGTCTCTGTTCCAGAAGGAGCTGGAATCCAGGTAACACTTGTCCCAGGCTGCTTCTTGGCTGACCTTTGTATCATTGGCTTAGAAGCTGAGCATGCAGGATGTCAGGGAGGATAAGATATTATTCAGAGGATGAATGGATGGATGGTCTGTGTGAGAGGGGCCATCGAGAGATAACTAGATAGCATCAAATCAGGAGAGATAATGGCTGATTGCGTGGACGCTGAGCCCAACTTGCAGACAAATACAAAGATAACGATGCCTTTGACACGAAATGGACTCTGTTACAGATGTTTTATGGGCACCTCACAAGATTTAGTTTTTCATCCTCCAATATACAGCACATCACACAACAACAGCATGTGTGATATTTGCATCTTTTTGTCTTGCATCTGTCATGCAACTTGCATGTTATATTTTTGTTAAATGTCTCACTCTCAAATTGTTCTCGTCAGGTACAAGTTGTGAGTTTTGCCACTGAGCATAACTGGGACTCTTTGGATTTCTACGATGGGGCAGACAACCATGCCCCCAGACTGGGCAGCTACTCCGGTAAAACCATTTGTTTCTTCGCTTTTTTTGCTCAAGGTTCAAGGTCGTTTATTCGTTGTTGTATTGCTACAATGAAGTCATGCTGGCACTGGAGAAAACACACATCCACACACAAACATCTCCAAAGGACAATTGACAAGTAGTATTAATAACAAGAAAGTCTTCAACCATGGTTCAAGTACTCGGAGTGTAAAAAAGTGTCTATTCAACATTTTCTATTCAATTTTTTTTTTAAATTTTAATAGAAATATTTAAACTCTCCTGTTTACATGCTCATAACAGGTACAGTGTACCTGCAGCCTTATACGTAATGTGTCGGAGCAGAATTTACCGTCATTTTTTTATGATGCATTCCGATGTTCCACACTGGGCAGATTCAGAGCAGCAAGACATCTACGTCCTGATGTGAAAGATATTTGTGAAGTTGTCGGGTGTAACAATTTACATGGTGAATGTGTTTTGTCTTGTGCCATCTTAAATACAGCGTCGGCAGAGTACGTGCGCTGACCAATTTACATACCTCTTAGATCGGTTCACACAGCCGAGGTTCTGGAATTTGCAATGTTTCTGTTGTTTTTTGTTGTTTGTTTGTTTCCGAATATATGTTCATGTGCTTTGTGTCAACCTCTTTTATTTTGAAGGTATTCCCTTGTGTCTTAACTGTTTTACTTACATTATTTACACTGCTTTTGTTCTTCATAATTCCGTTATTTAAAAGACCAGCCAACATGTTAATCTAAACTAGTCTAAACTAGTTCTGATGTGACTGGCCTTTTTACAGACATCACAGTCTGTTACTACGGTGACCAAAACAATGAGTTTTTCCATTGAAAAGCTGAATAGTGAAGACAAATGTCCTGGTAAATAAACAGAGCATTACAGAAATACATTGTTGAGGAGCTTTAATTCAGCAGCACAGCACAGTTCTTTGTACTGAGCAGAGAAGTGTACACAAACATTTAGAAAATGATTTAAAACCAGACTTCTGAGATGAAAGTTATTCCTTCCCTCCTCATTTTCAAGAAGCCTTCACAAACAAACCAAAGTAAAAATACAGGCCTTTGTGGTTTCTTTTACTTATCAAATGTGTGGGATCCTTTCTGTTTAAGAAAGAAATGTGATTATGGTCATTTTTCTTCCTGATTTTAGGCACCACCATCCCCCCTCTGCTGAACAGCACATCTAACAACCTTTATCTCAGCTTCAGCTCTGATATCAGCGTCTCTGCTGCAGGTTTTCACCTGGAATATACAGGTAAGTCTTTGTGGCTTTGACATATACCACATATTCATCGTGATGACTCACATACTGTACAACTGAGTTTTTTAAAACCTCTCTCTAGCTATTGGTCTGGAGTCCTGTCCAGAGCCCCAGACTCCAAACTATGGCATCAGACAAGGAGACAGATTCATGGTGGGGGATGTCGTACAGTTCTCATGTGACCAAGGATACTCTCTTCAGGTAAAAGCGACACCCACAGATGACGAACACACGCTATCCCCCGGCTGCACAAACTATTTCCAACTATTTTAAATCAGAGGGAACCCCTGCTCTCATGTGGTTAAACCATCTTGTACTAAACCTTTAACCCTGGTACAGTTTGCACAACTCCTGAATAATAAATGTCTCCAGTGTGTGTCTGTAACAGGGAGAAACTACAGCAGAGATTAAAATGCCCTTTAAATAAGGCTCATCTGTGATTTTCTCAGCTGATTTCAGATTGTTTGTCTGTTATTGCAGGGGAATGCCCACATAACTTGTATGCCGGGACCTGTTCGGAGATGGAACTACCCTGTGCCGTTATGTCTTGGTAAGTATCCATGCAAATGCACATCGAAGCAACTGGCCCTGGCCAGACTGAGGAAGATGCACCGATGAAACGCATCAGAAATGATGAAACAGTTTCCACCGCCCTCGCTGACCGTCTGAATAATTTACTGTTTGATCAATGTGCTTTTCTGCTATGAGCTGATTATTTAGCCTTCTATGTAGAATATGATTAAGCTGTTGCAAGGCGAATTCACAGTGGGCTATAAACATGCACAGCGTGCCAAAGTGTCAGCGGGCACTGAGGCAGAGAGGAAGCAAGACCTGCACAAACACACACACACAGACATTCACAGTGGTAATTTATTCAAGGAAGAAATCTATTGCAGATAATTCCAAATGATGCAAAATGTCAGGTTAAAGATACTCAAGTGTCTAGTCAGTAGTATTGTCCTTTCAAAGCGTCTACTCAGGTCACCTCACCACTTTATTCTGTCCGTCTGTGCCACATGCAGCCCAGTGTGGAGGGTCCATGACAGATGTAAGTGGAGTCATTCTGAGTCCCGGTTATCCTGGCAACTACCCAAGTGGATTAGACTGCACATGGACAGTCAACCTACCCGTCGGCTTTGGTAAAAAAAAAACCTTAAACTGTCTCTGCATGTCTTTCTAGCTTCCTCCTCATGTACCCTCGTGTTATTTTTCATCTGATTTATCGAATTACGGACTGAGTCAGTGATTATTCCGATGTGACTGATTTGGTTTTCGTTACTCTCCCAGGTATCCATCTCCAGTTTGTGAACTTTTCCACTGAAGCGATCCATGACTACTTAGAAATCCGCAGTGGAACACTGGAGACCGACTCGGTCATCGATCGCTTCAGCGGCCCGGTCATCCCCAAACCTCTGTTCAGCACCACCCATCAGACCACCTTCTTCTTCCACAGTGACTATTCGCAAAACAAACCAGGGTTCCACATGACATATCAAGGTAAGCTAGTAAGGTGTAGCTAGTTTTCTTCCAGCATCTTCGTCGTGGTCTTCTCTCTGTGTTGCTTCATGAGCTTCGAGTAGCAGATCGTATTTGATTTGGAAAAATGTCCGACTTTGGCTCTTTTGAGTTTCTACTCATTGAAACATTCTGAACTGGAGACAAAATTGTTTGTTTGAATTGCGGTGAGAAAATACTGGCGGTTCTACTCACACATCTGAGCAGCTTTATAAAAAATGCCTTTTGTGGGTCAGAAATGCCCAAAATTTGCTCTTGTTTTGTATGTTCAGATTTACTCCAAAGGCCCGTATCAGCACTGATGGAGACACATTGTTTACAGGAGATTTGTGTTGTTTACCGTCACAGTTCCAGCTCGGGGCATCACTGGGGCTCTATGCCGCTGACACATCGCAATGGAGATTTGAGAGACTGCTGGAGCAAAAGCCAGTGGCTCTAAGTGATACGCCTGGAGACCGCCATGGTCCTCCACCACACTAATGTCGACTTCAGGGGGATTCTGAAGCCAAATAGTCCTCAGCTTAGAAAAAAAAAGCCCTGTGAGGTGGAAATCCGTGTGTCCCTCTGTCAGCCACTTGATGGCTTGTTAGCATTTTACAAAACTATGCTGCAATTTCACACAACTTTGACCCAACTTAACTACTTTTTCAAACAACTGAAAACATGTTCTTGGCTTCCAAAGAGCCTGTCACAATTCTCCAACTTGATATGGAGATTCATTTCACTCATGCAATGAGTTTTGCGTTTATTCAATCTGGCACCAACATGTTTTTTTGCAGGCACATATTTATCACCACAGAGCCTAAATTAGCTGCGCTCGTTCGATTAATGTGCAAATGATCTTTTATCTCATGACAGGGGCTCACTTTTACAAAGCACCGATATTTGTTATTTCCATGCTAATATTGTTGGTATCAAAGTTTTTTTCTCACAGTTACGTGACTTCCTTCAGTTATACAGACTTAATCTAACAACTTAGTGACAACTAAGTGTCACAGACACTACAAGAGTCATGTTGAGAAGTTTCTGTTGTTGACATTTAATAAACAAGCATTTGTTCCTTGTGGAAAATTCTGGAATTATGAAAATACACTGTATTAAATTCCTTATTTTATAGTCAATACATCTGTATTTTCTCCCGTTTCTTCCTATTTCAGTCTAAAAGAAAATTTGTCAAAGGGTCAACTTTTAAATAGAAGGAAAAAGATAATTATGTACTGAGAAGTTTATAGCAGAAGCATGATTTAAGAGTTTTTGCATCCACAGCAGCAGGTGTCCTGAAAGTTTCTTACTAGTGGATAAGAGCCTCCATTGCTATCAATCAGTGAATGTTCTGTTATTCCGACGAGGGCTTATGTTGATGTCTTACAGGGTATTGTTACTGATAAATGTGTTTCTGTGGGCTGTTCATTCATCTCCGATCTGAAGATCTGTGTTTTGCGCGACTCATCTGCGATGCATTTGTGCCCTTTCAGCCTACCAGCTCCAGAGCTGTCCGGACCCTCGGCCGTTTCGAAATGGCATCGTAATTGGCACTGATTTCGGCGTGGGGATGACAGTGTCATTTGAATGTCTGCCTGGGTATTCTCTGATCGGGGAGGCATCGCTGACATGTTTACATGGGATCAGCAGGAACTGGAACCACCCACTACCACGATGTGAAGGTTGGTCACATGTCATTCTGACATTCTCCTAGCTGTAACCATGGCAACATACATGACAAACACTGCTGCATGAAATATTATTTCCCTTAATGTTTTTACCACTTGATATGAACATAATTGCATAATGCAGTTTTGCTAAATGTATAAAAAGTGCATATTACCACTGCAGGAGGAGCAAAATAAATCAGGTTTTAATTAGAAAGGTGTCAGGCATGCTTTTATTTTACAATTTGAGATAATTGTGCAGGTAGAATTACACGATAAGATTATAGTTTGTCACATAAATTACACTGACGTGGACGTGAATCCCATTAGCATTTAAATTCTATTTTCAGACCTGATTTCAGAAGGTCCCCTTACATTGTAAATATTCAGGCGTGCAGCTCTTAGCAGTGGTAATCACATCTCTGAGGACCGAGAGGAATACCTGTTCTGCAGAGTTGAAACAGAATTGAAATGTCAGTTTATTGAAGGTATTAAGGTATTATTGAGTGGTCATTACATGACTGATGGAGGCATTTATCCTCGCCGCGATACGGACAATTACTCAAGCTTCGGAATGGTAAAACTAATTTGCTGGTAATATATTAAGGCCGGTTCTGCTAATATTCTATCTCACAGCTCTCTGTGGTGGTAACATCACATCATTAAACGGAACCATTTACTCACCTGGTCACCCTGAGGAATATCCCAACTTCCAGGACTGTGTGTGGAGTGTGAGAGTCCCTCCTGGACATGGGATTTACATTAACTTCACTGTGCTGAGCACAGAGCCCATTTATGACTACATTACAGTCTGGTAAGTGTTCCAATTGCTTTGACTTTCTTTTCCTTTCATATGTACTACTTCTGGATACTTTCCCACAGGTCTGCATCATTTTGTTCTTTTTTTTTTCCTGCTGTGCACAAAGAAACACATACACACATAGATGCACTTTCTCAACTGGTCACTAATTGCACATGTTGCCATGACAACAGACATCTCATTAGTGCTTTTCAAACATACGTGCATACTTTTGTGAAGGATAACTTTCTAAGTGACACAGCTGTTCTGAAGCTTTTCTATGGCTGTCTGACGTATACAACCACGTCAGACAACAGAGGACAAGGACGACGCACTGAGAAGTCTTTGTGAACCCCAGTGTCCATTGCTCTATTTTTTTTTTTTTTTTTTGCAGTTCTGCTTTATGACAGATCACCACACACCCGTTGCTGTGGAAACGATAGTGGTTTCCGCGAAGTCGCAATAACTGGTCTCTGCTGGGTGCTGCTAAGTTGTTGCTCCTGGAATCTTCTGGACTGCCTTTTTGATAGCTTGGAAATGAGCTCCAATAGATATATAATTGTCCTTTTCTCTCTTGCCCTTTGTTTCCCGCACATCTGTCTTTGACTCAGCTTGAAACATCACCATCCCGCCGACCC
>CAAKHB010007440.1:228502-242972 GCA_901007665.1 Aeoliscus strigatus | reverse complement strand
TGCTTTGAAGTGACGGTACTTGTTCGTTTACTTTCAGTTGAAGAGAACTTCACAGCTTAAGCTTCAAAGTGTGCATTGTACTCAGTATACTACATCTGCATGCAGCATTAATCAGTCTTCTAATTGTGTCATGACAGGTAACAGAATGGTACATTTCTGTGTTAACAGTGAATCAGTTCTTGAACAGTAGTGAGAAAACTACTCGATCACTGACTACTGTTACCTGTTACAGTATTTTCTGAGGGGACATGTGCTAGCATGGTTTTAACCTTTGGGTTTCTGTGTTAGTGAACAACCATTTCAACTCTCTCCGCTCCAGCACTGTACTGCTCCACCCCAGATTCTCCCCTCCACGGCTCCATCTCCTCCCAGACCGGCGGCCATGTCAACAGCGTTGTGCGATGGGCTTGCGACCGCGGTTACCGTCTCATAGGCAACACCACATCGACCTGTCGCCGCACAGCACTCGGGTACCACAACTGGGACTCTCCAGTGCCTGCATGTCAAGGTGAGTGGGACATCCATGTTTGGGATATCTGATGCTGATGCTAGCTACCGTTCATTGCGTTCCAGTTGACCAGCCATCACATTCCTAGTAATCAATTCATTATAGAAAATCAACTGTCTCTCTGAAATCTTACCTGTCACCTGCTCTTCTCAAGCTGTCTCATGCGGGGCGCCCAAGGCTCCAACAAATGGTGGCGTTGTAACGGCCGACTACTCTGTTGGAACAAGAGTTTCCTATTTTTGCAATGATGGCTACCGACTCTCCAGTAAAGAGCTGACGTCAGCCATCTGTCAGCCGGATGGGACTTGGAGCAACCACAATAAGATACCACGATGTTCAGGTGCCTTGACAGAGGAAAATCCGCTCAGCACTTGTGCTGTTAACTGCTATAACGTGCTATAACGTATATTATAAGTATATTGTAAATTGACAGATTTCTCCCCCCTGTGTTTTCCCGTAGTGGTGGTATGTCCCAGCATCGGGTCTTTTTCTCTGGAGCACGGCCGCTGGAGGATTGTCAATGGCTCGCACTATGAATACAGAACACGCATTGTTTTCACCTGCGATCCAGGATACTACAGATTGGGCCCCGCCCACATCCAGTGTTTGCCCAATGGTGTGTGGAGCTGGAGAAACGAGAGGCCGCACTGTCAGGGTGAGTGACATGAAACTCTAAGTGTTCTGAACGATCTGTACCAGTCGGAGACGACTTATTTGTCAATAAAGTCTCATTTGTGCGTTCAGATCCTAATCCAAGTCATTAACATTGTGTGCTGACACGAGCCTCATTTACACAGTCGCAGCTCAACCTATTGGTAGCATTGTCTCCTCATCTGAGCTGGTCGTCATAGAAACTGCATCCTCAAGCACTCAGGAATACCAAATGGAGGACACGGAACAGATAATGTTGTTGTTGTTTTTTTTTAATCTTGGCTGATGATGTAGGTTAGCATTAAATCAAAAAGTAAATGATTGGAAAAAGTTGGAGCAACAATTGGTTCTTGATTTATATTTGCTCTGTCCTGGGTGTGCGGTATGTTTATGTTGCCTTTTCATATGGGCTCAGTCTGGGTACCTGAACAAACCGAAACAAAGTACCGAAAGGAACAGCTGTCAAAGTCAAATCATGAGGTAAAACACTTGCGTTCTGTAATAATGGGCCGTATCCCACCTTCATGTATTTGAAAATTAACCAGTTCATATGTGCACAATCCACAGAATTCCAGCATGGACTGTGCCTTGTTTTCTTTTCACATCAGTTACTTTTAGTGAACATTTGAATCTTTGTTACTGTTGTAATGTTTGTCATGATCTTCACCAGGAATTTTAGATCATAAGCAAAAACCAGACAATCCAATAATTGTCATGTTTGATTGATAACGACAAGCAGCAGTGAGCTCTTGAAGCCACTAAGTCTGTGCTAAATTGGTCGGCAGCTGATCTTAAATTGCTCGTGTCTGACTGTGTGTTTCAGTGATCTCCTGCGGTGAGCTGCCGTCTCCGCCCAACGGGAAAAAGATTGGTACTCAGACAACATTTGGTGCTACAGCCATCTTCACCTGCGATCCGGGCTTCATGCTGGTGGGCTCAGCTGTCAGGGAGTGTCTGTCGTCGGGGCTTTGGAGTGGAACTGAAACTCAGTGTTTAGGTATAGTAAAACTCATACTTTGCTTTATGTTGCAATTGAGTACATGACCTTGGTGTGGCTCATACAACATGTGGATGCCAAAACAGGGAAGCAGCTCCCATTCCAAGGGAGTTTGAAAGATGTGATTTTTCAAGTCGGTCTAATGAGGACAGGTATCAAAAGGCAGGTGGATGCCATGTCTGCCATGTCAGACCTCCAGTCTGGAAGCACAGCTGCTTCTGTCTGGCCTTCAACCTTCACATGCATGAGTCTGTTGTGAGCTCCCTTAGTTGATTTTGATTTTTAGCAAAAGATATCCTTCTTGTGTGAAACAGTGCTGTCACTTCTCCATGCAGACAATGTACCTCAGCCACGCTACCCAGAATACTTCAGAGGCAGAGAGATTCGGTTCATAAAAGCAAAGTTCATTAAGGCCCAACCTAGACTGAGACTGATATATAATTGCTGCTTATATATAAGTGGTGCTTCAAATCAGAACTCCTTTAAGTTTACAAAGCTTAAGGAAACTTTAAGAAAGCAATAATGAATACAATAATCAATAATTCATACATACATACATGCATACATAGACAATTCATAGACTGAGAGATAAGGACATGGCTGTGCAGCCTGTACAAGAAATAAGACAAAGACAACAAAGAAGCACTGGACACGGGTAAACAAGGGCCAAGTCAGACAGACTTCTTATTTTCCTGCCTGCGCTGGTTTGATCAGTGTAAGAGAATGTCTCTCCACTGATGAATGTGGTGATGTCTGCCCCTGGCCCAAAATTCATGAGCGAGAAGGTCCCGGCGGCGCAACCAGCCCCACGATGCCCCCCCTCCGTTTGATGACAAGTTCTTGTTAGGTGGCTGCTTTTTGCACAGTCAGCACAGTGGAAAAACATTTCAATGCCGCTGTAAAATGTGTGTGCAGCATAGCTACATTATAAACCTAAACCTTCAAAAGGGCCCTGCTTTTTATTTCGAACAAAAAATGGAACAAGAAACATTAAGATCTCGGTGCATCGGTCACAGAATTGGACCAGTGAAACATGCTCACTTAGTTTTGCATCTTCTCAAAGTTGATCCTGAGAAACGTGTCTGAGAAACGTGATGCTGTCAAACATTTGACCATCTGAGTCTTGGTTGCTGATTGATTCAATTTAATATGAATATTTTGTCAAGGTCAGCTGCTTGTTTTTAAATTGGGTGTGTTTACTCAGAGATTAATGTCTCATGCACAAAATAACCTGATTTTACACACTCGGAAGAGTTGTGTGAAGTTACACTTGTCACAATTGTCTCTTTAACCCCTGATGCGGTTGTTATTGTGTCCATGATATAATCAGGAGCTCATCTCACTGCGACAGTCCATCCATGAGGGTATAGTTTTGATGTGATGTTAATGTGTAGCCTTCGTTTGTTCGTATAATGCCATCCATGTGTTCTATTTATGTTTCTGGGTTTGTATGTGTTCCATATTGTTTTGTTTAGTTTCACTTATACTGTTTTGTGTTTTTATTTTGTAGTGTTTTTATGCTATGGACTCCAAAAAGATCCAACTACATAAACGCAAAGTCAGGAACTGACAGTGAACTATTACTTTAAGTCTAAGTCTGCCTGTGTCTGTGTTTCAGCTGGTCACTGTGGAATCCCAGAAGCCATTGTGAATGGACAGGTAATCGGGGAGAACTTCGGTTACCGCGACACGGTGGTGTATCAGTGCCTGCCAGGCTTTCGACTCATAGGATCATCGGTTCGCATCTGTCTCCAAGACAACCAGTGGTCTGGACAGCTGCCCATCTGCATACGTAAGAAAACTGTCTCTCATGAACCTTCACGTGGTTGAAATGTCAAGGAAAACATCCCTTTCTAGAGGCACCTACTGTATGAAGAGTTATACTCTAAAGGAGTCCAGAAACATGCCTGCCGGTATTGTCAGGGTGAGATAAATAGCTTTGTTCCCTTTTGGGGACAGAAAAAAAAAAACCCTCTGAAGTGCTCAGGGTGTTGAGAAAATCGTCTAAAACTGGTTCGCTTCTTGCTGCAAGCATGCTGAATGTTTTTAGGCACCTTAATTGGGCACAGTGAAGGTGGCGATGACAAGTGCCATCTCGAGCCAATCAGAGACGCTTTTTATGTTCCAAGCATGCCTAAAGGAGGACGCTCAAGACTCTGAAATCGAAAACCTCATTTTCTGGGGTTACTTTTTTTATTTTAAGAGTAAGGCATTTGTGCATGTCAGAGTTATTTGCTTTTGCATTTGTGTCTGTGTGTCTGTGCTGCTTCTATTGAGCTTAGTCATGCACGAGTTATTGAGGGAAATCATTTTGCTGCCAAATTATCCTGTAATTATGAAGATGAGAAGCTCTTGTTTAGGGACACAAACACAGAATAGTGATGAGACGGTGTGTGTGCGTGAACAGCTCCAAGGCACACTGACAGCGTCAGGTAAATTTGAATTTTCAGCGAGCAAACAAACTTCGGCTGCTCTGCAAGGATCAAGAGACAATCATCAGTGAGGACACGAGACTTATTAACTTCTGAGTAGCTCGACTGACAAGGTGAATAATTATGATGCACAACGCAAACAGGGGACGCATGAAACTAAACACTGAAGAAGGCGAAGCATCATATTTCCTTAAATCTTGATTGAGATGCCAGTTCGCTCCTCTTCATCCTCCTCTGTTGTGATCTGTGAGTTACTGTGGGAGCTGTGCTGTGACCACCAGTGGTCTTAAAATGGCACCGCTGTGTAAGATTGCAAACTGCCGTATCTCAAATGACCTCTGAGGGGAAACTCCACATGTTCATTTAGTTGTCAAAGGCCAAGACTGGCCAGCAAAGTGCATCCACTGTAGTTTGTGGGAGCATCAGTAAAGCAGACCTGCAGTCCATAAATATTTATTCACTCAGAATGTGTCTATGCTGTTTCTTTTTCTTTCTTTTTTTGGAGAAGATATTTGTGTGACCTGTTTCTAAATCAACATGATGTCATTACTGTGATGGATTTCCGCTGTCACTTTACGACCCATGTACCAAAGGTGATGGAAGGTGTTCACCTGCCACAGAGTCACTGTACTGAACCTCCACATCATGTTCAACATGTTTCAGAGATGAAGGTCTCATCTTTAAGCACATATGTAATATGACAAAAGCAACATGCTGTTGATTTTAATTAGTTAATGTGATAAGAACCTGAATAACTCCTCCGAACATGGACATGGACTTTACTGAATTTTATTTACAACAACAATACTACATCAGTGTGTGGAGGAGTTATTTGGGTTCTGATCACATATCGCTGCTGCCTACCAGCACCTAAGTCTATTATTCATCTTAAATATTATATCATAGAGGCTTAGTGACACAATATAATAGTCGACAAATCATTTAAATGTAGCCACCATCTCCGTTGTCGCCCCTCCAGCGATCAGCTGCGGTCACCCCGGAAGTCCCATTTACGGTCGTACGGTGGGAAACGGCTTCAACCTGAACGACGTGGTCAGCTTTGTCTGTAATCGGGGTTATGAAATGGAGGGGCCCGCACGTGCTCAGTGCCAGGCCAACCGCCAGTGGAGCCACCCGCCCCCAACGTGTAAAGGTGGGGAGAAAAGTTAAGTGTATTCACCCCTAACCTTATTTATCCCTTACCTTTTATAGCACCTCTTTACTTGTACTTTTTTTTAACTTGTATTTTAGCCATAACCACCATCAGCACGTACCCCAACGCTTCTTAGTTTCAATTTGGCAGAATTAAAATAATTATTTGCCCCCTTCATCCCTTTTCACCACAGCCATGTCCTTCATTGTTTTATAGAGGCGTCATCTCAGTGTAAGTCTGCAAAAAAAAAAAAAAAAAAAAGATGGGGGAAGAGAAAAGACCCTCTGTGGTTCATGCCAAATAACACATGTATTTTTTTGTGTCTGTGTGTGTCCATGTCTCTGCGTCTCTCTGTGTATAGTGGTCAACTGCTCTGATCCCGGCATTCCGGCCAACTCCATTCGCCAAAGTAAAATAGAGCATGGGAACTTTACCTTTGGCACTGTAGTTTTCTACGACTGTAACCCTGGATACTATCTGTTCGGGTCGCCTGTGCTGACGTGTCAGCCGACTGGCCAGTGGGACAAACCTCTGCCTGAATGTATCGGTGAGTGATCCTCTTCTTCTGACTTTTTGGCCTAATGAGATCTTTGGCACCACTCAGGCTCAGAGGTATGTATGGAAGAGGATTAGGGCCACGTGCAAATAAAGAAAAAATGGAGTGCGATAAAAATCAGCTGTAGCGATAACTATATGCAGCACAGTAGATTCATGCTTTGCACTGAAACCACGAGCGCTAAAAATAGCACAGAGAATCAATCTGCCAGAATTTTTTTAACCAAATAAACATGAAATCGAAATTTCATTTGAATGAAAAATGGTCCAGATGCTCTGATGACTGATGGACATCCCTTCTCCAAAACCTGCCGCCCAAAAGTGGCGACTGATGTCTCTAATACATCTAAGCTGACCCAACATCTTCGGGAAAAACATCTTCTGTGCTAAAATCAAGGAACACCTCCGTAGGCTTAATAATCGTTAAAATCTGGATCTGGATATAATCTGGATGATTTTTTTTGAGGATAATCGCACCTGCAAAAGCTGTTAACGTGACATCCCCAGTGCTACACACATCCCCTCTAAAGGATGTTCCGTAAAATATCCCACTCATGTCACAAATGCTCTTCCTGTCTGCAAAAGTGCATCGTGGGTAATGTCCTCAGCAGTGACGAGTCAGCTCAATGAGGCGCAGGCAGCGTTCTTTCTTGTGGACAGGACGAACAATGTTTTTGGAACGATCATTCACACACGTTCAGGTCAGAGCCCAGACATTAATGAACGTGTCTCAGTTAAAAGAGGACACGGAGCATTTAAAGACGGTCCCTAGTGCTCGGATTTGTTTGCAACTGAGATACAAATGGTTGAACGTGAACTGTGCTCACCTCATCTCTCCGCCTGTCTCTGTGTCCGTCTCTAGTTGTCGACTGTGGTCATCCTGGCTCTCCCCCTAATGGTGTGCTGAGCGGAGATAAGTTTACGTTCGGTTCGACTGTTCGATACTCCTGTCTGGGTGGGAGACAGCTGAAAGGAGAGTCATCCAGGACCTGTCAGCTCAATGGGATGTGGAGCGCCCCCATGCCCTTCTGCTCCGGTAACCCTTTGAACATCTACTGCACGTGTGGACGAGTAGTCCTTATCCTATCAGAAGGGCAAATGGACGCGCAGAGGTTGTTCCTGAAGCTAACACATGTGTGGAGCATTTCATGGCTTTACACTTTACAGCTGCAGCTTCCTCCCCTTTTAGAGGGATGGGCTGTGGTCAGACTGAGACTGCAACACACACACACACACACACACACACACACACACTATGTTAGTTATTGTTTTAGATGTAAGGATCCTTGTGGACACTGAGTTAATTTCTTTTTTTGTGATCAATTATTTATTGATTTTTTTTTATACATCCCCTGCCCTGCTCCCAGTTAGCAAATTAAATTCATACTATTATTCAAATATGAACAAAAAAATCTTATAGCAACTAAATCTCTCTAAATAAACTCAGTTATTACTCTGAACTGAATTTTAGTGTGACAGCAATTAACAAAACAAACATTTTGAATGACAATGCAATCTATGATTTCTGATGTGGTAAATTTGTTAGCCTTTATTCATCTTCGTTTCATTTTCTTGTGGAATGATTCGCTTTTACTCCCTTGAGGGAAAACCCTTGAAATGTGTGCATGTGTGAGAAAAAATATGTGCGACGATAGAGCTGTTTAATTATTAACACGCGTTTTCTCTAGTAGTATTCGTTTCCTCTTAATGCTGAGTGAACTTCACACTCATTCTGTTGTAAAATGCTTCACACGAGCGTATTTACTCCCCGCTGACTTTACCGTATATGCATATCTCACCGTTTACTGAGCTAGATTGACTCCCCGGAGACGAAGCTTACTCACCTTTGGTCATGTAAACAAACAAGTTGTATGGTTCTCGATAGGCCGGCTGGGGGGCATGATGATGGCTTGTGCCGACTGAGAGGCTCCCAGCCGCCGCTTACGAAACAAACCGACTGATTCCAGACGAGCCGACGATGCTTCAGGGAGACGCAGGGTGAGGGAGGGTAATTGTTTAAGAAGCAGTGATTCATGGGTTGTAGCTCACAGGTCTGTACCTGAGCCCTGCAGGGAGCCCGTGGAAGCAGCGCCTGTCCCCGAATACACCTCCATGACTGTTGTGGCTTCTGATCACATCTGTCGTTCTTAATTTCAGTAGGTATGATCAAGCTACAAACTACCTACAGCCTTTGCTCAGATATCGGGGACATCTCTTCAGTTAAGATGTTAAGATGATCCCTAACAACAGACGGTTGCGGTGACCAACATAGTCTCGTTTGCTGGTGTGGTGGAAATTTTTACTTGATCTCCAGTGAGAGACGAAATAACAGTTCAGTGCAGTTGTTGTTTTACTCTGCCGAAGGTCTCACAGAGTGTTGCACAAAGGGAAAGACAATAGTAACTGACGATTCACACCGTTTCAGGAGCAAAGACGGTTAGTGAGACCAGACGTTTCAGCCAATCATGTCTATGCCCTGTTTACTAGATCCTTAACCAACTGGAACCATAAGGGACTGGGAAAACAGTTCCCCTTTTCGCTCCTTTTAAAGTGTGGTGCGATATCATTGTCCTAAGCAACATGTAGCTGAATTAACATTCATGATTCAGTCAACTTAAGTCTCACTTGTCTGTGACGAAAATACCATGACCCCACGACCGTCTGTAAAATGAATCTTGGTAAAAAGTGGTGGGTACAACGCCCCCCACCCCCTCCAGAAATCAATGCCTATGCTGGTTATGACAAATGAGGTCACAAGCTATTTCTGCTAGCATGTCTCCTGTGGTGTCAAGAAGTGACGCTGACACACCACAGCGGTACGTCCTCCGGCTACTGCAACACTCACCCTGCTTAACCTCCCCCGGAGTCGAGGTCAGGGCACCTGTTTCACACACGTTGTCGGCCACAAGCTGGATTCAAATTCACATCTGGGCCATGAGAGGCAGATGCACGGAGGCCAAAACCCGTGGGCTCCTGTGTTAGCGGCTAGCTCTTTTCCACATCTTGGAAACGGGCTGACATGTTACGGGACACAGGCACAAGTTATCTGCATCACATGAGGAGTCAGGAGACAGAATTCGGTTCCAAACCGTGAAAGCAGACCCCACTCACTCAGCATGCTGAGAACATTCTAGCCAGATGGCGTTGAAGTGCCCAAATAATCATCCGCAAACTCCAAACTTACTTATTTCCTTGATTGCCTGCTGGGCGGAGAGCTGGACTGAACATGAAGTGAAGGTCAATAACTTTCTTATGATGAGCACTAAAATGTCTGGCTACTGGAGACATCTTACCATTACTTGTTGTTATTTTGTTTTATCAACATAAATTAAATCACATGGACATTTAAGAAAGCAAACTGGTGCCGAAAGAGTCCAGCTGGGCCGTCAAGTCAAAGTATGAATAAATGGCCTCTGATTAGAAAGTTACACCGCAGTTGAGTTCCAGCAAAATACCAAAGTACCACTGGCTCTCAAAAAAGGCGTGGGTGATACTGGCTAATCTGAAAGGAACAGATCTGGCAGAATCTACATGTAGGAGGCGAATCAAGCAATTTGCCGCATTTGGGGTTGAGATGTCAACATGTTAAGCTCACATTAGAGATGGGAGATGAAACTGGATAGAGGGAAGAAAATGAATCATATATCGACCCGAATGTGTGTGATATTAGTTGATTTAACAACTACAAGTTTATTCTGCTTCATTTGTGACAGGCTGATTCACCTTACAAGGATTTGCAGTTGCAATCTAATCTATATATGTGTGTTAATAAGAAGGCAGCTCGAGTATACGGTGGTGACCTTTAAATCCTCTTAAAACATGAAATGTTTTTCTTACCTTAATTAACTTGAGTGCTTCATTCGGCCACATATATCCCACATATGTCCCCATCTTATATATTTGTATCTGATGATGTGTTGATGTGTTGCGGTAAATCACATATTTTTTGCGATCCAGTGCATTACAGTTCCCATGTCTCCTCCATCGTCGTCCTTTCAGCGCCATCGTACTTTCTGATGTGATATGACTCACCTACTCCGAGGACGAGTAATTGTCACTTGTTATTTACGTCATTTAGGATTCAGCACCGATTAAATCAAACCTGGGTCGATTGTGGTTAGACGTTATGTTTCATTGGGACTGTCATCCAACCATGTGACACACTGGGGTCACAGTTGAGGTTAAAGCTGGTTGTTATGCGCCTCGGTTAATTCCTCACAATGTGAATACAGCGGCAAAAAAACGCTTTGAGTTCGTCCTTTAACCCCGACATCCTCTTTTCGTTATGATTTTACCACAGTTTGCATCCAAATAATCCAGTGAACTTTTGACTGTTGGATGTTGTCAAAGAAAGGGCATTTCGGTCATTATGGGTTATTTCAAACGCTGTGGACAACACATCCGACCACGTCGTTCAGTTCGCTGAGGTCAAGCGACGGTATCTGCCGGCTGCCTTCTCCCTGTTCTGATCAACCAGCAGACATCACGACTGTAGGGGGCGCACACTGCACACAAAGCCAAAGGGCATGAGTAAGAATGCATGAGTATGTATGTATGAGTATGAACAGATTCCTGGATCCAGATGGGTGCAGAACACTACCAACATTTAATCATCTGGTCCTGGTCCATTATTGGCATTTCCGGAACATTCCATTGAAATCTGTGCGTAACTGTTTGAGTTTATTTACTAATAATAGACAAACAAACAGAGACAAATAAACGCCGGCAAAAACATAAGATCCTTGACGGAGGTAAATATGATTCCTACGGTGAAGTAGAACAATCGTTTCAGATCTGGTTGGTGTTGAGTTAAATAAAAGTACATAGTCGTCTCTTACATGATCAGTTTTCATTAGAATTGCAAATGAAAATGTCTGCAGATTCTGCGTTGGTATGCAGACATCTGTTTATAGAGATTGTGTGAGGATAACATGGAACTCACAGCAAACGATTTCTCTGGAAAAGCAAGCTGAGTGATTGCTACGTGAGGAAATTGTTTTCTAAGAAACTGCAGTCACGTTCATAATGTGTCCTCCACACACACACACACACGCACCATTCGTGCTCAGCCACCTACTGTAGTCTGGAATCAGATGGGCTGCTTCAGCCTGGTGAGTGCAAACCTGCACAAAGGAGCTTTAGCTGTGCAGCCAGCAGCCAACACACGGACAAAGTCTCTCAACTGGATACATCTGTGTTTCGATGAATGTGTGTGTGACCGATTAGTGGTTGCTCCAAAGTCACCTGAGGGAAACGACGGAAATTAGTTTCCACTGCGCATGCGCGCACACTCTCTCTCACACACACACACACACGGACATGAACAAACACGTGCAGCAGTGGCACCAAGTAGATTGGTTGTTCTCCCCGCTGAGACCTGGTTCACCCAAGGCCACGTTGTGAATGACTGTGTGTGTGTGTGTGTGTCTGTGTGTGTCCTAGCTGATTGATTTCCAATATGTTTCCAACTATTCAGCTAGAGATAATCAGTTTTGACACAGACAATTTCCAGACATTATGACACAAATAAAGACAGTGCGGTAGTGACTTATTTATTTACGTCTGGAAAAACCCAACTGCAATCCTGAGGCAATACAAAATAAGTTATGTTGTGTCTGTTTTATGTGTAAGCTCAATTTAACATCAGCCCTCTAGATATGTGTAGTAAATAACAAACAGAGCCATTTCTGAATTAGGTTATTTGTCAAAATTACTGTATTTGTGTGTGTGTGTGTGGCGGGGTAGTGGCAAAAACATTGCAGATATATTTAGGGAGTTTTCTTTGTAGTTGTTTGTCACCCAGTTTTGCTGCATACTGGTAAATAATGGATGCAAACGGTGAATTAAAGTTCATTTTTTTGTTCTCTTACGGAACACATCGGGTTACAATAATAATACATGCGGAAAAGTGAGCAACCCAGATTTCAGCCATGTGACAGTTAATGATTAATAAAGATCACACAGCCTGTGGATTTCTGTGTGAATGCATGTGTGCGCGTCTGCCGACACACACACACACACACGCACACTGTATATCCCTTCTGTCAGTTCATCAAGCTTTAGATAGTTTGCACTTGTTTAACTTTCCTTTTCAACCTCATTTCTCCAGTAGATATGTAATTACTAGATCAGCAGGCATTGAAGTGCATTCTGTCTTTGAGGAACGATGCAGCTGGCTCATTCATGTATGCTAGTTTTGATGCACAGGGCTTTATTTCCCCCCATCTCCTTCTCTCTCTGTAGGCGACACAGCCGGTTCCTGTGGTGATCCTGGCATCCCTTCCCATGGTTCCAGGGAACAGACGGATTTCAGGATTCGTTCCAAGGTTTACTTCAGCTGCACCGAGGGCTATGATCTCATTGGTTCTTCAGAGAGGATGTGCTTCCCCAACGGGACGTGGTCTGGCACACAGCCCTTCTGTAAACGTAGGACGGAACTTCTTCGTAATTTCCAAACCAGCACCTTGCCTCTGACCTAGTTATTGATCCATTTGTGCACTGCACAGACAGAAAAGAGCTGAAAACCAGTTTGTCATAGAGCTGAAACTCATTTAGATGCTGAAGGGTTTCTCTTTCTCCTTCTCTTGTTTCCCCCCAGCGGTCCAGTGTGGTAACCCTGGCACTCCCAGTAATGGCAGGGTGTTTCGTTTGGACGGAACAACCTTTTCTCACTCAGTTATCTACTCCTGCATGGATGGCTACCTGCTCACTGGCGCCACCACCAGGCTGTGTCAGGCCAACGGGACGTGGTCAGGAACACAGCCCAACTGCACCAGTAAGATTTCGTATGTCTATGGTCAAAGACATCACCACGTGATGTTTCAGGAGTAAATGCGGTTGTCTGCATCAGGTTGTCCTGTTGTCTGCCTGATTTTCAATCATTTCAATCATTTCAATCATTTCAATCATTTTGTTCCTGCTGCCACAGACTTAATCATCGCAAAACGAGGAGACTAAAAGTATACTAAAAAGTATGAGTCAATTTAATTTGAAAAACAAAAAGAAGGAAAACATGTCTCCATTGTGTCCTGGGCTGAACTAGACGTTATTTTCCATTTTAAGTGACATTTCTGACTTGAATGGACCGTATTAGGTTGGAAATGTCCTGCTGAAAGGGACAGAGAACAAATTGCTGAGAAATCAAAATTCTGAAGTGTTGGCGCAGAAAAGTAAAAAGGTATCGAACAATTGCTGACCTAAAGAAATTGGCTTTTACAGTAGATTGCGCTACCTCTATTAACAGTCACGAAGGTATCCGGGGTGGTTTAAAATGCCTATTAGACTATGAAGGACAGGGCTTTCTAAGCACAGTCAGGGGAATCTTAATATGCTTTAAGTGTCCCAAGACCACCTCGGCCATTTTTAATTTGCCTGTTGTGTCATTCAAGCCAGTGAAGGGATGTAAAGAGATCATAGGATCTGACCATTGATCCGCAATCCATCGCAAATGACCAAAAACAGGAAAGTCGCTGTTATTTTAGATGAATATGGATTTTCCATTGACATTTAAATATCGGATAACATAACGTTTGCCAATTCGATGTCGGACTGGCATTTCATGTCTTTTGTTTGCCCCCATCGTTTGAATGAACCACATTAAGATCAAAACGATGACCTTCTCCTCTCCACCACCTAGTGATAAACTGTGGGGATCCAGGCCTACCAGCAAACGGCCTTCGCTACGGAGAAGACTTCACGATTGGTCAGAATATTTCCTTCCAATGCCAGCCAGGCTACAGAATGGAGGAGGATGGCTCTCCTGTGAGGATGTGCACCCAGAACGGGACGTGGAGCGGGAATATGCCATTATGCACAGGTACATGGAAGCACAAACGCTAACGATGGCATCGTCTCTTCCTTTCATTGAAAGCTACAATTCTCTTTCCTAACCTTGCCCTCGCCTTCTAGCGGTGACCTGTTCGGCGCCCCCTGCTATCAGTAATGGGGTACTGCAGGGCAGTGACTTTGAGTGGGGCAGCAGTGTGAGCTTCACCTGCTCTCCTGGATATGAGCTCTCATTCCCTGCCATACTGACCTGCGTGGCCAATGGCACCTGGAGCGGCATGCTGCCTCAGTGCTTACGTAAGCGCGTGCACGTTTCCAGTAACTGTTCTTTCATTGCGCTTGCAAGCAAAATCTATGTAGCAAAAGGCATGACTGCTTGTCTGCACCAT
>CAAKHB010007440.1:156976-175903 GCA_901007665.1 Aeoliscus strigatus | reverse complement strand
CCCTCCCTGATATGATCATAGATATAATAATGTAATCAGCGCAGGCTTTAACTTTAACACCCCAACAGTTTAGGACTTGTTTGTTACACATGGAAAATCTTCTGCTGTGTATTTCCCAAACTTTTACTCTTATCTCTTCACACCGAAACAGGCCATGGTCCAGTTGACCCATCAACAGCCTAGCAGTGCAGATAAAGTACAGCTGGCAACACCGGTCATCCTCATTCTGTCGAGAAAACATCACAGGGGTCACAAGCGATGACGAGGGCCACTGATGGGAGGTGGGAATTGGTGTCAAAAGTGGGAACTGCTCTGCCGCCTTCTTGCAGTGAATCACGTAGGGCGTCTCACAGGAGGGGTGCCAGTGTCATAAAAAGTCCATCAGAAGCAGCGGTAATTACCCAAGAAATTGACAGTGAAATTGAAAAAGTTTGCAGCCACAAAGGCAGGCCATCGTCCATCTTCTTCACACCACGACTTCCCGTCACACGCGACGTTCCCGTTATGTGACAGCGGGATTTGGTGGTTCGCACAAAGTCCTCGACATCTGCTGTAACTGAGATCCACACTGGGAGAAAACGTCACAGTGCTGAAGCCTACAGAATTAAATTTAATGTGGTGTTAACGTTCGCAGTATCACTGATGTGTTTTCAGTATCACTCAAGGAGACAAAAAGCATGTTGTAGATGCCTTCAGCTACGGGAACTAGGTGAAAATAAAGATGGGGGACCAGAATGTGAGCGGTTGAAGGACGGACACCGGAATTGGAGCTGGTGTGTTCATGCAGTCCACTGAGGTGAAACTAAAGCTGTGAGATGTTGTGATGTCCGCAAACTGGAGACGCTGTTTACGATGGATTGGATGATGGGGAGTTTGGAGGTCTGATTTCAAATTTTGAGAGACTTCATAATCTTTTCCTGGTGTCAATTTAGTTTTTTCCACCTTCTTCTATGTCTATGTCATGATGAAGTTGTAGGTCTTTCTGATGTTCATATTCATATACATTCATTCATTCATATACATTTCACACTTAGAGTAACTCAGCCTGTGTGTATTTCAACTGTTGTGTGTAAAATCCACCCTGGTTATGTAAATAATAAAAAAGCTTTCCAGCTTAGTGAGCTGAGAGCTCACAACTTCCTGTTGTGATTTTCTTTCCTTCTAAGTTCCTAAAGGGAAGTACAGCAACTAGGGGGTTGAATGAAAAATAAATAAGATTAGAATTAATTAGGATATTCAGCCCCACCCCCACTAATTCACACAGTCCCTCAGCAGATTGTCATAGCTCACTTATTGTGCCCTAAACATACTGTGACATTTTCAAATATACATCACAATGTACACACTGAAATGTAAATAGCATTCAAAAACAAATCCTAGAGGCATCTGCGTGCTTCCAGCACTTGACTCCAACCCGATAGAAACAAGGACGACACATTAGTACATTATGATGCAGCTTGTCAATAGTAATGAAATTGTGGCCTGCTCAGGAACGGCCATGCGCAAGGACGCCGCATTGTTCCTGTGGTTTTAATGCCAATCTCCATAATCAGGATGAAACTGCACCCTGCCAAAAATGGCATAATACAGGCGCTCGCTGATGAGTGATTGATTGAATATGAAGTAATGAGGGTTTTCCGGTGCTCTGCTGGTCATCTAAAATTCTGAATACAAATCAAATGGAAATTTTATGCAATGAGATGTATTAATGCGATTCTGGCGGCGTTTTAAGGTCTTAATGTACAGCGATACGAAACATAGGTTGACTGAGGACTGAGACGGGCAGGAGTTTCAGTTGATAGGCCATCTTAGCGCATTACTGTCAAAATAATGCATGTCTGTCTGCATATATTCCAAAGCTTAACTTGGGACAATTACAGTATAACCGCTGTTTGTGTGCATCGATTGTCCTTTTAGCTATTTCACAACATCACTTTTTATTTACATGTTGTTGTTTTTAACATGTGCAGCCTCATTCTTGGTTCAAATATGTGACATTACAGCATTATGACTATTTGGTAAAACGATTTACATCAAGCAGGAGCCACTATTATTATCGCGGAGGATGAATGAGGCGGTGGTCGTGGACGTCTCCCTGCTTGGATTATTACATTGATGTTAAGTGGTATTTACAGATTGGTCCGGCAAAATTGCATATTAGAAGCCCAATTAACATTTTCGTTGCCCAGGGCACTGTGGAGTAGATAGCAGCTGGTAGTGGAGGCTACTGTCGGGTTCTTATGTTGTTCTTGTGCGCGGCGAAATTTACCTCTGATGGCAAAGACAACAACCCCTCGTCTTGTGATTAGTAGGCTCGTTAATTTGTCGCCATTAATTTAAATGTCATTTAAACACCCGTCCAAGCAATTAAATTGACTGGAGCGGAATAATATTTGTTGTTATTTCAAAACGGCGCATCATGTGTTAACCAGCTCTGGGCTTCTGCAAAGGCGTGGGGGTGGAGCCGAGGAGAACCAGAGATGCAGAATCATATCTGGTCTGTCACGGACAAATCACAGTCAAGGAAAAACCTTGTGTCATTTAGCCACAACTGGTCGAGGCAGAAGACCACCCATTCGTGACCTTGGAGCTGCCAGAGGCTTCTGAACTCGTAAAAGTTTTTCCTCGCCTCCATCATGGAAACTTTTAAAAAAAGAGGATTGTTGTAATGTAGCCATTTATGTCAGTGCTGACATCTACCTATAGAATAGTAATTTAAGATTTATGATTTCCAACATATACAGAACCTCTGCTGCTACATTCTACATGAATTTCACTGTATGCATATATTTTGCTGTTTTATTTTATTTTATTTCATTTTAATTATTGTCTCATCTATTGTGCACTTTTTGATTGTTTCTTGAATGTCTTGTGTATTTTGTTTCTTTTGTCACCGTAGGACAACATGTGGTTGAACTGACAATAAAGACCTTGACACATTACCTGACAAATACAGGAAATCTCTTTCCTGTCCTGCAAGCACAGACTGAATCCCAAAGTGGAATGAATCCAAAGTTGTACATGAAGCACAGAATCAAACATGAAATCATTTTGTCATCGCAACTCATTTTGATGAACAAGACAGATATAGAAATAATCTGGACAGTGCTGCAGTGTCCTAGTGAGGAGGAAATCGTGTGAGATCAAGGTTATTTCTTCTTTAAATTAAAAAAATCTCAGATCAAATAGGCTCACTCTTCTCAGCACCGCAGCAGCAGCGTTCCAATACGAACAAACGATTGATTGACAGGTGGACGCGGGTCGGCTTTTTCATTTCCACAAGTCGATTCAAATTAAACCTCCACCTGGGATAAAAGCATCAGGAACGCCCAAATGATAGGAAATGGAAATTACGATTAGTAAAAGATGAGGGATTTTCTCCATTCTGCTGGATTTGCAAATAGTGCTGATGGTTGACATTTTCTTCACGCAGATAAAATACTGATGACAATTGTCTTTTTAGAGACTTTGTCAGCATGAGCCGAACTGATAAAACATCTGTGGTTTTGAATTAGGCATGGACATTATGTACCACTTAGTATTTATCAATATCGATAGATTAACACTGTTTAAAGTTGGAATGCAGAGTTTCAAAAATCCAATCTGCTCTAGTGCACAAACCCTGACTTTTGTTTATAGATAAACTGCCTTAAATATCTGTTTGTCACTTGCTTCATCACGCGCGATGGGAGCAAACACCCACCGGAGAGTAAATGTGAATGTGGAGCTACTTTTTTATTGTAGCGTCTCTTTATGAGACAACGTACATTAAACCCGCGGTGGCTGCAGTAAACAGAGTGTTGTAAAACTGCATTCGTAGAGGAGCTTGTAAACATAAGCGGCCGCAATCGGGTCAGCATCAGACTAATTGTAATGTTCCCGGAGCGCTCAAATTCAAAGTAATGCTTGAACGGGCAGACGTGTAAAACTGTCTGTGCAGCTTTGTGGTGGTGTTAAGGTACGATAAGATCAGTCTTTGTTGTCTCCCAGCAGGGACGTTTATGGTGTCACAGCAGCAAAGTTGTAGTGGATAGGAAAGAAAAAAATATAGATGTGAATTGACATGTAAATTGTGAATCTCTTCATTTCTTGGAGATCAATAAAGTATCTTTAGTATCTGAGGTAAACTTTAAGTGACCTGCTGGTTCTATCGTATGGGAGACGGGTAAGTTGTCACATGACATGTTTACATCCACAATGCGAAGACATGTTGCTTTTCACAATGTGTGCTCGACATTTTTCCTGAGAAAAATGTTTCCGTTCTGAAAGGATTCATCAGCATGTTTCCCTGAAGGTCGTCCCTCTGCAACTGAGCCGATATTTGTAACGTACAGCTGATGCTAAATGTAATTTATTGAACATTTTAAAGCTAGAACCCCCCCACCCACACACACACACACACACACACACACACACACACACACACAAAAGCACTCTTGCAATGAGATCAAGAAATCTAAATGTTTGAATTTCAGCGAGTTATTTAATGCATTCGTTCAGACAGGAAGTTTGAGGTTCCTTTTGCTGATCACGTCTCATTATGTTTAGGAAACGCGCCTGTGCCATCACCATGAGTAATATCATAAGTTATGAATGAGGCAAATGGCATAACACATCAACACTGGGGGCATCAGCCCTCATTTGGAGCTGTTTGAGTGTCACTGTGCACTCAGAGCCAGACGGCATCAGACAGCGAGCAGAGTGAGCCCGATGCACATTTCTCTGCCGTCAACACGACTTCATGTCATGGGACGTCGGCCTCGCTGCAATGCAACTGATCTCAAGCTGTAACGGACTTCAGCCGTCCACAAACGCGCTCAGATAACCAGTGTAAATGTTGATTCCACCCCTCTTTGAAGCGTGTTTTT
Source organism: Aeoliscus strigatus (assembly GCA_901007665.1). Lineage (NCBI taxonomy): Eukaryota > Metazoa > Chordata > Actinopteri > Syngnathiformes > Centriscidae > Aeoliscus > Aeoliscus strigatus. The sequence continues at coordinate 171,035 of CAAKHB010007440.1, read as the reverse complement.
TTCTTCTTCTTCTTTTTCTTTAAGGATTAACACATAAAAGCAGCTGAAGTTCGTGATCTGTCATGATCACTGTGGGGGGATTTGCGGATCATTATATGAGCTGCTCGCTAACATGAGGCTTTATAGGGAAAGATAGACCCCCCCACACACACACACACCTCCCCCCGCCAGGCAGAAAAAAAGAAAAAAGTGAGGAGGCCGAGAAAGTTTAGTCATCTGATGTTTTACATTTCGTCACTAACAGCCATCTTTTATCACAGCCCTTTCGTTCACCCCCTAGCAACCCTCCTTTTTTTATCCTCTCCATCACTTCATTTAACTACTTAAACTGTCAGGAATCAGTTTTCTGAGATGAAGAACTGTTTCATGAATCTAAGGCCATGTGGAGGAGACAAGTTGTTTACTAAACTACAAAACAGATGTTAGGTACAGTACTTTCAGTGCGTCTGATGTGATGACTTCTTGTCGACATGTAACATTTGCAAAGAAAAACGAAATTTGTCCTTTTTGATGAGTTTCACACAGCTACACCGTTGTAAATGTTACCAACAAAAAGTTTTCTCCAACTTTTCAACAATGTGGACACGCCAACATTCCGGGGACGTGTTGGTTTGGAGTGTAAAATAAGAAGTCAAATTCTATTTTTATGGTCTATAAAATCTCAGAGGGGTAGGCTCATTTACACTTCTGCAGAGTGTGGAAAATTAATTTAACTTGAACTTAACTCTTTCCTCGCCTGGATCCTTCAGTGCCAAGCCATGTCACCGTTTACTGCGCGTGTGTGTGGAGGAGACGAGGAGCAGAAAGTAGACGGAACATAAACATGACTGGTTTCATTCAGTCACCTCAATTAGTCCGTCAATAAATCAGAAAGCTGAATGATAAATCCACACACTGTGTGTGCTGATGTTAAAAATCAGACATTTCCCTCTGCTTGCCTGGAGATGTGTCACCTGCAAAACCTGCCAATCACTGTGACTGGCGGTTCTCAAGTTGCAGAGGGTAATTTCTGTCTCTTTTTTTTGATTGGTTTGTCAGCTTTTATCTGGGGACCTTATTTGGTACATTTTTCTTGCAGTGAAAGGATATGTCTGTCAAGATGACTGACAGGATTGAATCCCAGCAGCTCCCTGTGCTACTTGGCCACTGGCATCAAACCACAACATGATGCACAACTGACTGTCAAAGGGCCACAGGTGAGTTTGGGGAAGGTTCCAGTAAACTCCGAAAGCAAGGAGGCCGTATGTGTCTGAGAAGCAGCTTTCATTCAACAAATGTGTCTCTCATTTTATGTTGTTACGCGTTACATCTTATCATATAAAGTTGGAATCGTTTGTACGCATGTAAATGGTGGAGTGTCCACCCAAGTCAGATTTGATTTATATAAAACCAGGTCTTAGCAAAACTCACTATTCTAATAAAACCCCAACATGAACACACATGAGCAAGCTGTTATTTGACATTTGTAGTGTTACACATTTGATTGTGTACTTTGTGTACTGTAATTCTACGTTTGAAATAAAGAATGACATAAAACAATAGTGTAGAAAAAGGGTTAAATAGTGATTATGAATAGAGACTGCTTTATTTTCAGATGTTTCCATCTCCCTGGGTTCACTCTGCTCAGCAAAGCCGTGCATCACTTTAACATTGTGTCACTATTGGCTCTTGCTGTTAACATGAACCATCCAAGGTGAACTTGTGCACGCCGCCGTTCAATTTCAATTAATATGTTGCTTAACTGGGATTTGGGAATCTAATTGAAGGGTGCATGGGTGAATGAATTTACTTGGACACCTTGAGACAGATGAGGCCATCAATGCATTGAATTCCATTGTTTTGCTGGCAGGCGGGGCGTATTTAACTTCCATTCCTGCTCACGCTGCATTAAAGTAGCTTGTAATTGTGTGTATCATCAAATACTGCATTTAACAGAACAGTATCTAAAGCATTCTTAAATCAGTCTGGCTTTAGTGGGAACTTGCGCAGGTGGGCGTGTGTTGCATGCCAAGAAATATACATTCAGATATGAATTAAGTCTGTATCTTAGGTGTCTGTAAACGCTTCATTTATTTATCCCGCTGTGACATCTTCAAATGCATCATCTTTTAGATAGCACAGAGATTAGGTTGCAGTTTAGCTGCAGCTATCACTCTGTTCTTCTTCTTCTTCTCGTTTTTCATCCTACTAAAAAGAGAATAGTAAAACCAGCTCCAGAAATCTCATTAATCCTTTTTGCACACTTTGGATTAAACACACTGCCTGCGTATATTTATCTTTGCAACCCAAGGTAATTAAAAAGGCTCTTTAACTGTTTCACTGTATTTATAATTGAGTATCTCACCTAAAGCACACTTTTTTTTAAAACGACATAGAATTACATCAGACTCATTAGAAATGAAGTATCTAAGCAGGTCCAGTATGTTTGACAATGAACATGTAACTGAAAGATACAGAGTGGATTTCATCAGGTGGTTGAGTGTGTGTGTTCCTCAAGCAGCAGGAGAGGACGTTCTTCCATGTGACCCAGCGCTCCACAGAGCTTTATCTCTGCCGGTGTTGCACATTATTGATAGCTGCAGTGATATTGACAGGAGATGTGGGGGTAGGAAAGGGAAAATAGGAGTTTGATATGACATATTGTGCTTCTCAGCAGGTCCCATAAATAACTCTGACACGTTTTTGTATGCATGGAAAGGCCTCTGATTCAGCCTCCCATAAAAAATAAACTTCTATTATGGAATGTATTTGTCAAGCGCTGCGGTGATGGATGGACTAGTGTTTAGTGCTTGGCAGGTAAGATGGGACCCGCCATGCAGAGGCTTGTGGGGTGGTTTTGCTAGGAAACTCTGTGTGTGTGTGTGTGTGTGTGTGTGTGTGTGTGTGTGTGTGTGTGTGTGTGTGTGTGTCAATGCAATTATTCAGCATGAAAGGGGATCATTTCAGCACCTGCTTTCTAGCTCCCATCATGAATCTTGAGCATCTTTACCTGCTGTTCACGTCACAGTAACGTAGATGAGACAGAGGACAGAAGAGAGAGACTGTCACTGGTCCGAACCAGGAAGTCTATAAGACGTCACTAGGAACACAAATATTGAGTTGACTGACTGACCAGAGTTTAAATTATTGATTGTTAACCTGAGGGATTCGACTCAGGAAGTGGTTACGGAACAAATTTGAGGAGTCATGAGCTGATTTATTGGAACAAAAAAAGAAAAAAAACATCCTCTACTGCATTTTATGAAATGTTATTTTTATTTAACAACATTATCACAAATTTCCTGTGAAGAAAAAAAAAAGTTATTTCAATAGTCTCCACACTCGTCTACATCCCATTGTTGATATGATACTTGTCGCACGTGACGTCATGTGTATACATGCACGTGCTTTGCATGCACTTTGCAGTATTGTGCTCTTAGTTTCTAGCATCTTCAACAAGACAGTGACTAGAGAAGAACGTCCCACGTGCCCCCTGAGGCCCTTCTTGCTTAGTGCAACTGATTCATCGTTGTGCCTTCAGGGCCCCACCGGGCACGCTGCTTTTCATTTCAGCATTCATCCTCTATTGTCATAGAAACATCTTGACACACACGGAAAACACACATGTGGCCACACAATAACACATTCCTGCATACTTCCATGGCAACAGTCTCGCTAAAAAGATATTGGTTCGAGGGGAGAGTTTCTTCGAGGACCCCCGACTGCAGGTCAATTCGTCCATATGGTCTGACGGCTATAGATTCAACTATTTCTGGTAATTGTTTTTTTTTTTTTTTCTTCTCCACACTTGAGAGGGAATAAAAGGAAAAGCTAAAGAGACGCTGACAGAGGTATAGCAGCCCAGTGGTAAAATAATAGGTTGTTTTATTGTCGCAGAATCGTTGACATTTGACACGAGGGTCTCTAGCCTTACTTGTACACATCAGGGCAAACCGTCCTCTGAACCGCCGCGTCGTATAAATGGCTCACTGCTATTACCTCCGCTTACATGCTTGGCAATCAGATGGTATAAAAATCAGTTAAATCTGTGCAGTGGGACTCCTTTTTGAGCAGTCGCCCGTGAACTTGCTGAACCAGAAAGCATGAGATGGAGAACACTTAGACCCTCTCATCCATTTCACATTTGTTCCAATCAATTATTGAAGTAGACAGCCAATTACAAATGAGAGGATTTGAGTGCCCGGCTTTCATGTCTCCAAAGGCTTGCATTAAACGTCTCTTGGTGGTGAATAATTGGTGCGATTAATTTACTGTTGGGCGCGAGAGGTGTTTTCATCTGTCCGTCGGCAAACAACCGTCCCTTATATGATTTAAAGTATTAAGATCAGTGAGAGGGGCCGGGCTCATCAGCGAGTGATAACAGGTTGAGATGAAGTTTTAATTGTGTTTTGATCCATGCGATTACATATAGCATTCTACTTTTTTAATCTGCAATTACTCCCTGCTTTGTCCTCTTAATTGGGATGGTTGAGCAGCGCTGCATGCGAATGAGGAGAGCTGTGAGGGATCTGAGAGCAAAAATGCATCTATCATTTGATGTATTTGTGTCAGAGTTATTAAATAAGGACCTTTTTCATCCCTCTGTTTGCCATTGATTACGCTCACCATTTATTTAATTTGATTGCCAGACTGACAGCAAAGTAATTTATCCGTCTGCGCTGAGTGACGGCGCATACCAGACCACTCGGCACTGACAGTCCAACTCTGGATGATTTCCAGTTCAGCACTCATCACCAACACCGGCGCTATAATGGAAGTTTGAGAAGCGATCGGATGAAACACTGGGATCCGGACAAAGCGCTCAGAAATGCAGCTGGGGTTTTTTAATGGATCAACATCACCTGGAATTGGCTGACTATTGAAACAGCATAGAAGTCTCTCATCTAGACCGTAAACACAATTAAAAAGAACACCCAAACACTGACAACATTCTATCTCTCTCTGTTTGAGCGTCATCCAGTATTAATAGAGGCACAGGTGCACAAGGTCAGCAGCAGCTTTCTCCAGAGATTCCCTTAAAGGCAAATGCTCCTATGATGGAATAGAGTGGTAACAGAACAGACAGGGCGACTGCAGTGGGCCCGCGGCACTCCATCATTCTCCCCGTCCCACGATAGAGCTGTGTATCACCCTCTCCCAACAGAGCAGGGTCCGTCTGCTAACTCCAACATGCAGATATACCCGTTCTACCTGGATGAAACCATTTATTTGGTCGGCAGCAAGGGGTGAAGCACATGTCCGCAGTGTTTTCAACTTTTTAAGAACTTATAAAGACATACAAGGTGGAGGCTGAAATTAGAAGGTTTGGATGACTTGTAGTATTATTTTGGAGGTTTATGCAGAAGCAGCGAATGAGAACATCTGTTCTATTGTTGATTCTGTCCAGATCACATCTACATCCACTTTGGCATGTTCACATGAAATCCATTGATTTGTATTATGTGTATAAGATCTACTGTCGGACCCCACCATGCCTTAAACCCCCCCCCCATCATCACACACACATACTCTCCATCAACCCCACTTGTCATCTTCACATCTCTGTATCCGGTCAGCGGGTATTCAATCACTGTGATTTAAACACTGATTTTGTCCTGAAACTGCGCTGGAGTTGGAGGCGTCATTGGCCAATGACATTTGAGGATTCATATCTTTTCATAAACTTTTAACAATGTCAGTGGGACATGTCGTCAATCTCAGCCTCAGAATGGCAAAGGTACTCCATCTTTCTTTAGCTCCTGACAGAGTATTTGAATATGAGCACGGGATTATTAATGTGACAGCCATCATTGGGAGACTCAGAAGGAGAAGGAAGGGTTTTTGCAGGTACGTGCTTAATGTCATTTTGACTTTGGATGTTTTTTTATCCGTATAAGTTAATGGATAATATTTGCATGAGCACTACTTTGATTCATTCTATTATCATCGTGCAACGATTGTCACTAACATGTGTTTTACCATGTATGTGATGGATTTTTTAACCTTTGTCCATAGTGATTCGTTGACATGTTCTGCGACTGATCTTAGTTTAATTCCTGTTGGAACGTCCACATACAGTGAGCAATGTGCTGAGCAGCAAAAAGTAAAACATCACTTCACATCAGCGGAGCCTGGAAAGGTCAACTTTGTCAGGAAAGTGTTGCTCATGTTGTGTTACAGTAGCAGCTCTCCCATCTCTTTAGTTTCCCACCTCCTGACTTCTAGTTCCTTCCGCTCTCCCTCTCTTCCTTCGTGTGCATAAAACCTTCCCTGTCATAAGAATGAATTGGATTTGTCCCCCTCAGTGCAAACAACAATAGACAGAGTGGGGACCTCCAGGAAAACAAATTGCCATCTCCTGTCCCTGTTGGGTATTGTCGTTTGTGTGTCTGTTCACGTGTGCTGCTGATGAGTCTGAGGGCGCAGATGAGGAACAGGACGATGCCAATGAGGCATCCAGGGTCATTTATGAACATGTGCGTGTTGAACCACCTTGGTTCAGACAAATGATGTTCATACCAGTAAGTGGCCCTCTGGTGGGTCCACACGGTCTGCACATGCTCGGCACCTGATGCTTTATATTCAATCATCTCTTGATGTGTGTATGCAAGAATGCAAAGGCCCTGAAACAAGAATGATTCGTACGCTCCTGATGTGCAAATAGCTCTGCATTAGTCAGACGGTAAATTCCTCATATGCAATAGTTGTGTCAAAAACTCGGATTGCATCCATTCCAAAGAAAAACTCAGAAATGTCAGTAATCCATGACCAGATGTTCGATCACAATCTGAGAGACGACTAACCCAGGACGCTGAGTGTGATGTATTCGTGTCCAAGGGCACATCGTATATTCTCATTGTACATGATGAAATATTCCCCGGCATCACTGAATCTCATGTGGACCCATGCAGATTAAAAATAAAAACATGGTATTTACACCATCCATCCACCATCCAATCCGTTTCTGATGAGTGTGCATCATCCAATATCAGACTGAGGACGTTGTGGATCCACAATTGGTATCAAACCAGAAAAAAAGTCATGCACATACGTGAAATGAACACTATCGCCAGAACATAACCAATTGCTGTGAAGATTGAAACATAGATACGTCAGAGGCATTTTGGCACAAAGAATCAGAAGCGTCGAGTTACGAGTGTCCATTTAGTTTGTCGCCATGATTCAATTCAACTGTGATTCGCATGATTCTGATCAAATGTGTGCGTTTGTAACAGGTTTGAGGGTGGTGACGTAAGATAATTAAAAGTTTATGATGTGCATTTCAGAATACACACACTGTATATTTCATTCCTTCTGTCTCGTCCAGTAAAAGTGTGTGCAATCACTGCTCAAAGCACAAGAAACAAAGCCTCAACACAACGCGGTAATGGAAGAGAGGCTTTTTAGAGGGGGAAAAAAAAAAAAAGAGTAGGTAGATGGTTTTAAATAGAATCCTCGTCCACAACTTGTAACATTCTCTGGAGTCAGTCATATTCATGCAGCATTCATATTAATATGGTACAATAGTATTTTGTGAAAGGGGGCAAGCTCAAACCTAATTCTCACATAAAAGCCCCACTGACAACGTGGTAATTCAACCTTAGAGCGCGGGTGCGGGCGGGAGCCGGTATTCAAACCACGAGAACGTTCCTTTTACAGCCAAATGTAATTAATTGCAGAGGAAGAGAAGACACAAAGACAAAATGGTTCCGTTTTAATTGGCTTGACCGAACATTTTCATTACAGAAAGGTTATATTTCTCTCTGAGGCAGTTCCAAAGACCAGACATATTCTTTTCAAGATTTTTTTTTTTTTGTTCTAAACTGGCATATAGGATGATTTCTTACTATTTGAAACAGGACAATGCGTTGATGGAGAAATATTGTATATTATTCTCAAAGTATGTGGTGATGTGAGCTCGATTTTGCTCTGTGGACGAGTTGATTCTGCCTCGAATGTGTTGGAAGACGTAAAATATCTGTCAACATAATTTACCTACATGCCGTCACTTTACAGACAAACCGCCTTTGTCTTTGTGTACATGCCTTATCACATATCCACTTCGTTTATTACGTAGGTGAATCTGCATCCCCTGAGGCGTCCTGCGTGCGTTTAGCATTCCATCAGCTGCTGCGTTTTTACAGCTGCCTTTCAGATTTACCTGTGGTTATGATCGTAAGCTGCATACACAGCCAGACCCAAAACCAATAAAATTGTATGTTCATGCAAATTCAGAGCCGTTCAGTGGTGATTATGATAAGTGCCATAATCTCCTTATCTCATCTTTGCTCAGTGATATGTGCTATGAAATGAATCAAAGCAAAACTGCAACTAATGCTGCAGTCGTTTACCCCTTCTGTTTCTTCTTTACAAACGCTGATGGCGCGCAATGAAACCAACTGCATCAATCACAAAGTTGCTAAAAGTGCACACGTGGCGGCGGCCATGTTATCACAAATGCAGGAAATGTGTAAAACCCTGTTTCACACTTGTTTTACCAGATGGCAGCCTTATATTTCCGTACAGCTTAGAGGATGAAGAATGATTACATGGTCCTTTTACCACCTACTACACTTTTTAGAGGCGACAATCCTTTGCCATGAGTTGCTCAGACAGGCATTGCACGAAGGGCTGCGACAACTGCGCATTATATCTGCCCAGCAACAACCGCACAATGATCAGCATCAAAATTTTATAGCATTTCACTCACAAGCTTCATATTTAATGATGCGTCAGTCAATGCTAATTACACTACGAAGCGACTCAGAACGGCTGCTCTAATGAAAGCTGGTGCTACACTCTGTTATCCGCTGGTAAGACTCTCCATGCCCTCTGGGACCATGCAATAATTCACACCTTTCCCTCAATGCACGTCCAGATATCTGTTATATCATCTGTGCAAGGACATCGGCGAGAGTGAGTAGAGTGGCAGAAGCAATAAATATTATTTAAGGAGTCTGTGTGTCACCTGTAAATACCCATAAATGCCATTACCTCACTTCATAGCACGTCGCCATAAACAAGGGATGAATAGAGTCTTCCGGTGCATCAGCACAACAGGTTTCTAAAAGCTCATCGAGTCGGGATTTTAGAGTGTGTCTTAACACCGAGCACTTACGGCAACTTGCTGACAGTCGAGCAAACACTCCCGCAGAAGCTATTAGCGACCTGTTAATGCTTTCAACGCCTCATAAGCCAAGGTCAAATGTTCTTCTCGGTTCTGGCACATGTCACAAAACGGTCGTGGATTATATAAACCAAAATACGCTAACATGGGGGGAAAAAAATAGAAAAGTTTAGTGGTTAATTATGCCACATAATTCAATTTTCATTAATAATTAATGTCTCCTTTCCGTACTAAATATCTATAATTAATCAACAAGTCATAGCAAGAGGGTAGGCTAATTGGTTTGAAAACAGAAGCCTGAATACTTAATTCATAGACGACGTTGACATCGCTAATTGTGGGAGTAATCAAAGCTCCACCCTTTGGGATTTGACGAAGAGATTGTTAAATGGAGGTTAGCGTGATCCCTCATAGCGTTATCGTGACAGCTCCATTTATAACCAGATGAGTATCACTGATGACAAAAACAGTAAATGGCAAAAAGCCTTGCTGCATTAGGCTGTCTGAACGACAAACTCAGCTGATTGAATCATTCAAGGAGTTTCACTTACGGCAAACTTTTACTCCCGCTCCTGAGTAGCATGCTACCGCTGTGATTGTCACCGTCATGTATTTCTATTCTTGAATGGCGGAAACAAAGCAACACTAAGACTAAGAAAGGACAGAAAGAGAGTTTCGTCGGCTTACTGCTGGTGCTGGGATCCTGGTGGTTGCCCCTTCTCTCTGAGCTCCGTTGCTTCGCAGCCAGGGTTTGAAGCTGGGGCCGGTGTTTGGGGAGTCTTCATTTTCTTCATGGTCCCTCAGGATCCTGGAAAGAAGTACAACGATTCACTGAAGCATGGAAATATTTACTTTTTAAGTTTGTACAGACAAGGCTGTTGTTTGCCTGGTGGAATAAGCTTAGTTACTTTGCACAGAGGCAGACTGATGTTCTACCCTTCTGCACTCCTTCGAGTGAAGAGAACAGATGACAGCGACGTCATGGTGTCCTCATTTCAGTGTGTGTGTGTGTATTGTGTGTGTGACCTGTACAAGGTGTAGTCACCAGGTGAAGGAGTGTGATCAAAGACACATCTTTTTTTCTCTTTTCTCGTACCTGTAAGTACTTATCCAATCCAATGTTTATATGGCTTTCACCGTAGGATATTTTATCATTTTTATTATCACATAGATATGGATTCTTCCATGACAAGACTCGTTTATACTTAATTTGTGTGAATTTCTCTTGGGAGATTGATGAGAGTATCTATCTATCTAAGTCATAGAGGCATTTCCGGCTCTGAATGTGACAATAGTGTGTGCATGAGTGACAAGTACACAGGCCCTGAAGGGGGCTAACATCGTATTCACTCCACCGTTTGGCCTCTGTTCTCGTGCTGTCCTGCTCACAATTCGTTCGACAGAATGAATCTTTTGGGTGAATGAACTCTACGGAATCAAAATGAAAACAAAACTTACACTGAAACAGTGTTGGCAGGGGTGCGGTTGAGAGGTGGCGCTGAATGATTTGTGAATGAATCTTTTAATTGAACGGATCCTAAGGATTCAGTACACCTAAAAGAACTGGTTCGCCCATCACTAGTCTGAAATCAGTGAAAGATTCCCCAAATAATACTGCACATCTTCACCTACTTTGTCGACATTTGTGCACATCAGACTGTCTTTTGTACATTTGTTCATTGTTTTTTTTATGTTGTCGTTCTGTATTTGTGTGAACCATTTGCTGCAAAACCAATTTCCCCTTGGGGACAATAAAGTTAACCGCAGGTCATGTAACGCTGAGCGATACCGCTTCAATAACTGTTTTTTCAACTACCAACATCACAACAAAAACTACTGCACAGACAGCTTTTTGTGTTTTTGACCAAAATTTCGGAGTGTTTGCATGATATTGGAACATGTCATGTGTCCTGTCACAACTGTCTACGTAAGCAGGCAATAAAGCATCGTCTTTAAAAACGTCCACACATTTTGATCCTCTCATCGGAGACTGGAGTGCTACACGGAGGTTAAGGAGGTAATTTCTGTAATTGATTGTAAGTGTTGTATGACAGCTCCCCTGATGCTGGTGAACAAGTGTGCTAAAGGCCTGAGCACCAGCGGCCTGTGATTGATCTGTGTGATCGATAGCCTGGTCGGTGCACGTAGAGGGCGTCTCAAAGAGGGTTCAATCTCAGTGTTAATGGTGAACGACACAATGGTGTAATTATTCTCTGTGTCCATCGCTTGGGCGGCGATCAAACCGACACGCTAGCTGTCTATTTCTTGCAAACTTTTAAAGGGTGAGAATCCCACTCATGGAGGCACAGCTCTCATGTGGGAGAGACTTGTTATTCCGTTTAGAAATTGGTTTTATTAATGCGACTTAACTCCCCGTTCTCAGCCAAGCTCCCTTGCTGTCATGTTGTTTACAGCCTGTAACTTCCTATCAGAGTGGTGAAAAGGCGTCGACAGGAGGACAGTGAGAGAGGACGCCAGAATGTAACCATTAATCTCCCTCTCCGTACCTTTCTCTTCACAATCTACCCATTGACCATTTCCCCATCACTGACAACTTGAGGAGCAACAGATTACAAGCAACAGCAACAACAAAAAAAAAATCACCTTCATCACAGCTGAGACTTTCACTCGCCAGGTTGGCAGGCTTCGGCGACGGGCATCGTTCGGATGTGTCTGCTCTGATATTTCCCCTCTATCTCCCATGACCTGATAATGTGAACCCTCTAATGAAGCTATTGTGGGCCTGTCTAAAGCCATTGTCTTCCAGAGGGAAGTTTCTTTTCTCTTTCCGACACATGCTACCCTCGGTGATGAGCGCACCTGTAATGGCCACATCTCTCTGTCTTCTGAGGCTGTTCGCTTTCTTTCTCCCATTTATTCAGTCTTATCATCCAGCTCAATTTTGGCCGGTTTCCACTATCTACATAGGCAATTTATTTTTGTTCTCTCTTCAACCCTGGTTTATCTTTGCAATAGAAAGTTTGGAGCTGGAACAAAAAGAGTGCACAAACCTGAATTAATTGTTCATATTGCTGCACGTGTCAAGTCGAACTCATTATGCTGCATTGACATGGAATCAGTGAAATGGTAGACAGGAGAGACAGAAAGGGAAAAAAAATATCCTGTTTTCTCCACATCGCAAACTGAAACTACGTCACATCCGGTAGTGAATTCCATAAAGGTAAAAAAAAAAAAAAAATTAAAATATTTTAATTTTGAACGGCATTTGCATTTCTTACGTTTTCTTTCTGAGCGGATGTTGTATTTTGATTCATTCATTACATCCGCTTACAGGTCGCGGATTTCTTAGAGCTGATCCCAGCTGTCAACAGGTGAACGGTAGGCGACAAAAGTACCCAGAGTAAACCCAGTTAGATTTCTTGTTGCTCAACAAGGAATACATTTCAGTGTTATCTCAGCTCGTCAGCTGACGCGTCAAAGCTGTTGAAGCTGTTCTGCTGACTCTGGTGACTGTGGACAGCAGAGGGCCATATACACTGACATAGAACATAGAACACTGAAACTGATGCTTGTCCAAACTGCACCAAATTCAACGCTGCACTACACACAAGCTAAGACTGAAGTAGCTCTGACCAACAGTTCTCCAGTTATGCACGTCTCACTCACACACACGCACACACTTCTCTCATTATAGTATGAAGTCTATGATCTCACTCTGGCTGGTTCCTATTTTTATCCGATTCATGAGTGTGTGAATGGGCAACAAACTAATTATTCTGGTTTTCTAGTCACAAACATTATTTTAAGAGCTAATGAATTCATACCATCTATACCATAGTCATCTGTTCTCCATAATGTCACATACTAACACGAAATATTTGACCACCCTCGCTTGGTATAATAGCGCCCGTCCTGCAGACACCAATCCACAGTGTCTGTATCTTTCAGACGGACTTCCTGTGTGTGTGGTGGCAGCTGTCTTTGTAAAGTACATTCCTTTCTGACAACATAACCGATATGATTTAGTTGATATGCTCAGATCCGTCCGTGGCTGTCTAAAGGTTTGTCTGGAAGTATCTCATTTCCCCAGACCAGCCCTGCTTTGGATTTACCCTCCAGACCACGTCAAACACTGTGTTCGTCACCCCATAAATTCTCTAACTGTGCTGCAAATACTTCCAGCTGTACACAAATATTAAGTCTTACATTATGCTCATGAAACAGATGCACCGACCCAGTTCCTGTTTAGATAAATAGTGGTTCCATTGTGCGTTCAGTTTGTGTAATGACGTCCTGAAAGTGCACTGGGCCATACGATGGTTCCAACCAGAGCCGCACATTCCACATAAATCGAAATAAAGCTTTTGCTCCCTGAATCCAACAGGGAAAGGAATCATATGTGAGTCTAATTTACATCTGTGTCCGACACTTGTCACAGCTTGAACCTGCTGCAGCAGCTGACGTTTAAATGTCACATCCGGCTCCATCCCCCCTGAGGATGTTATTTACACATAAAGAATATAACATGGGAGTGTCTGCCTGTGTGTGTGTGTGTGTGTGCGTAACTGCCATCTTTCATTTTTCATTTCTCAGTGTTGTCTTAGAGCAGTAGCACTTTCTTGGACGTGACAATCAATTTGCCTTTCATGCCAACATTCCAGGAAAGTCGCACCGAGAGTGACACGCTCACACTTACGCGCGCAGACACTGAGAGCCGAAGACACCTTTGATATCCTGAGAGTTTATGAGGCTGATTCCCGCTGCTTTGTGCTCTTCAAGGGCCGTCCTGCTACGGCCTCTCCCACCAAATTAGAAATGGCACCTGTGTGCCTCGCTTGTTCTTAAACAATCACCAGTTACTGTTTTCCTCCTGTTTGTCGTCCTCATAACACATTTGTTCCATCATGTATAGCTCAGTGGGTGGTGTGTGTTAGTTGGGGGGCGGGTGGGAGAGAAGCAATGAGAGCCACATTAATGGGTTGGGGGGGGGGG
>CAAKHB010007440.1:134466-148802 GCA_901007665.1 Aeoliscus strigatus | reverse complement strand
AGGGATGAAGAGAGAAAAGACTGAGCGGGAGAGACAAAGGGTTGAATATCACATTTGCAAATGGCACAAAGGCAGATACGCTTGACATTGTGTGTTATTTGTAATCACAGACCTGTAAATCTGAAGTTAATATATTTTATCTTTGTCTGTTTTCACGCCGTCCTGTCCGACAGTCGTAACACAATGTTTGCGAAATAGACTTCTGGGTGGAGGTAAACAATCCTCAGCACGATGTGCCAGTAATATTACTTATCACCATCGGGATAAAATAGATGCAGTGGAGATTTAGACATCGTCAGGCTTTTCTTTGTATTCTTTTCTTACAAAATGCTGAGGTGGCAAATTGCAGCAGGAATAAGGGCTTTGCCCAATGAATGATATACAGTCCAATAATTCCAACTAGTTAACTAGTTGCCTATTTAACTCACAAAAACATTTTAGATACTATTACGTATATTGTCTAGTGTGCTAATTCAAGCGTTCCCTCCATTAGTCCATTATTGCTAAACAATGAAGTCATACGCCATAAAATAATGAGTCAGAGGATCCAAAGCAATATGTTTCCTTTAATACCATGATAACAGTTTTTTATTGCCATTTCTACTTTTTCATGCAGAATGTCTTAGGGAAAGCCTGGACTGCTCTTGAATATGGTGACTGGAGTTTTACTGGATAGCGGCCAGCCAGTCAAAAGCAGACTTTAAACAACGCGTGTAAACAACGTGAATACATTGCATGTACTTTCATTTGTTTTACAGAAATAGATCCGCACAAAGACTTCAACAGCCACAAATAGCAGTGTACTTTGACTGTCGACGCAAATAAACTGAGCTATGGAGGGACATATAGTCAGGGCTCGGTTGTTTTACGTACACACACAAACACTTGCACACACGTGCAGGTGCACACACACACACATGCACACACCTTGAGGTAGATTTAGCAGTTGGCATTGAGCTGCGTGAGCATGATCAAAGCGACAAAGCACAGCAGAGGAGACACACGTCTTCAGCAAAAAACTAACACGCACACGCACGCACGCGCATGCACACACACACACACTGACAGAGATAGTTTATCAGTGCCAGGATCTGACTGAACAGCATTTACATATTCAACAAACTGTCACATCCACAAATGCACACTGCAGCCAAACACATTTGTTTGAAATAGATTAATTTGTGACGAGTGAAATATTTACAACGTATTGTTGACATGATGGCAGCATATTCATGTCACCGAAACAACGCGTGTGATAAGCCTTAATGTGTAACAGCATGTCTGAGTGAACGTTTCAATAAATCGGCGCTGAAAAATCCCGCTTTGACGTCGACATTTTAACCTGTTGTTGATACATCACTGAACCGTGTACTTAATATTGTACGGTACGTTCAATACTTTGTCGTAGATTAGAAAATCCTGTGTGCAAATATTGCGTTTTATACACGCAATTTGTGTGTTTTCTTCTCAGAGCCAGTGGACTTTCCTTGCAGCACCCCTGACCCAAGCTCATCGTCCCTCATTGTCGTTCCTTTAGCCCTTCCTCCTCTTTCATTTCCAGCCGCGACCCTCCTTCTCCCTCTCTCTTTCGGTCTTCCTTTGCGATTTATTGCACAGGGCAGGCAGACAGAAGAGAAACCTCCCTACGTGGAACGATCTGTCATCTCAACATTATCAGCCAAACACACCGCCTTCCATATTGTGCTACAAGGGCTTGGGCAAATTGCTATTTTTACGGGACATGATAAAGGAAATGCTACCTTATGTTCACATTTTTTACCGCCCAATGCCACATGCCATGATTCACTATACTGAAAAGTCATTTACACAGCGTGATTCGTGTGTGTGTGTGTGTGTTTGGGGTGGATAGTTTTAAAAAGAGACAACCAACATGAATATTGTTGTCAGATTAGGTTGAGCAGAGGTCACCCTGCTCAGTCACTTACATGAAACCCATGATCAGTTGAGTGCAAATTAAAAGCAATAGATTAGAGACAATGATCCCAATCAAATCCAACACGCAGGATTTCCAACATGGCACCGACAGGCAGTTGTCAAAATTCAAAAAGTGCATAAAGGGCACAAGAAGAAGCACGAAAACAAGCATCAGACCAAGTTCCATCGGCAAGACAAGCGCATGTTGACTTCATCTGTCGGCTCTCTTTTTCTCCTCTTCTCCTCTCCTTCAATCCTTCTCTCCCCGAGCCCTCGGCATGCCTGACAGCCAGCGCTGCACCAAACTGACAGGCCCTCAAACCGTGGCCAAGAAAGCGAGCATTAATTAAGTCATTGCCGGACTGTAATTTCCTTGAGAAGTAAAAAAATTTCCTCACACGCGAAAAGGTTACCAAGACCTTTTCTGTGTCAAAATTACCATGCGTCATGAATATTAATGTGCTTAATGAAGACAACCTTTGGTTCATCAAGAATGTTCCAGTAGCAGGTGCCAAGCTGATAAACTCACTCAGTGAAGGCTGTTTTTTTTTTTTTTCCTTCTCCCAATTTTTCTCTGTCTTTCTTCCTTTTTCAGGTTTATGTCAGATCCTTAGAGAGTCAGTTATTTAAATCAACACCTTCCTATCAGAGTTTACTGCCTCACATGCATACGCACATACACGAATCCTACATCCTCTACTCCAATTCTTGTCCTTGGGGTTCGTCTCTTGGGCCTGCTGACTGTTACTTTTCCAGTAGAAATGTTAATTTTATAATGTTTATGTGACATAATTTTATATATATATATGCCCTTGTCTTTTGTCAGCTCATTAGGAACTAAAATAAATGTTCTCGTTGTGCAAGTGTGCAAGCCAATTATATGTTCGTGTTGACAGGTTTCAGACAAGTTTTGACTGTAGGAAATACTGTTTATGGTACTTTAAAATGCCAGTGGAAGTCATTTCAGTCCACAACCCACAGCTCGATGATATATTGTATGAAAGTTGTCTCCATGTCTTCTATTCCCACTGAACGTACTGCATGTTCAGTCTAATAACTTGATTACTTGACTTGACATTCATTTATTGTCGTTTAGTTGTTCGCCATTTACCTTATTTTTTGTGTAATCTGTACCTATTGTTTTGTTTCTTTAATAAACAATCAGTCACTGAGGTGCCTGGGGGGTGATGTAACGTGTGTACCACTGATCAGATCTACCTTTGTTTGCCAGTTTGGTTTCCAGTTTGTTTGAACACAAATAATGACATCAGACTCTTTCATTTACAAGTGACACTTACCTTGCTGACTGTGAGCTGCAGTACAAGCCAAACAAATCCCTCCTACGGCCAGTAAATCCAACAGGCAATCAACTGGATTCATATTCTTTTCTTTTCACAACTAGCAAAAGGCCTGAAGCCGGGAAGGAGTTGCCTTTTATGCCCCGCCCACAGGAAGTGGATGTTCCATATCCTGAAGTGGGCTGTGAAGTTTAATTTTTTTAGTCTCCTAAGTTAATGGACTCTGATTTGTGTTTTTATATTTTCAAGTTTTGCATAATTTGTCATTTGTTAAAAGAATAAACATCAGCTCAGAAAATGCTGCCATTGCTGTTTCTGTCGAAGTGAAATGACGAAGAAGTCAGAAGGGGAAGATGACAAACGGATGATGTTCACATACAAACATACAAATTTCAATTTTCTTCACCCACATTTGCAAAATGATGTTACAAAGGAACGTCCACAAGTAAATCAGTGCACGTTTTTTTGCAGCTAGCACTGATTCACGAACAGCGATGGCAACACATACACAGAGTGAAAACAAGTCACCGAGCATCACTTACAAAGTCTTTGATCTCTCGGCTTTGTGGATGAGCTGCCTGTGTCCTCCTCCTCCTCCTCCTCCTCCTCCTGCACTGCTGCTGCCTATTATTTCCGTTGTGTAATTGAGATGCAGAAACATTGACAGAACTCATTTACTGCGATGGAGAACTGTGTAATGTGGAAGGGAACACGGATTATTACATCAAGGCACGCACGCACGCACACACACTAAGGAGACACACATGTTGGTAAAAGCAAATGTAATTTGGCACCATGTTTCAAGGGCCTCTTCAGTTGTTCTGCGAGGATTTGTCCTCCTGGTTTCTTGCAGCTCGGGAGCCAGAGGTTATAGCCCAGGGTCTGATGATTGCGTCCTCCACTGTTGGATGCTGCGTGAGAATGTGCACAGGTGTTTATTGTCAGTGTGGCTGTGAGCATCTGCCTATTGAAACGGGATTGCTCTGCTGGCTGGTCACTTCATCACGCCAGCAAACCACACACCCCGATGAGCTAATAAAAACAAAAGCAGAAAAGAAGGTTCCGAGATCCTTTTTATCTTTCCCTAACGTCATTCATCCTGCATCACGGTGACAGAGGAGTGGGTTCATCCTCTTGAGACAAAGGGCCTTGCGCACACATCCACATGAGCACCGAGGTCTGCTGTCATACACCTCTCATTAATTCCTACCCGTCAGCCGGCTCCCCCTACCGTATCAGACCCCCGAAAGGTGACAGCTTTCCAATGACTGACAAAGGCTCTTTAGGTGATACAGAGGATCCCAAGCAGCCGCTGGCATCTGTAAAGTACCCCTCAAATGTCACTTTTGCTGCTCCGAGACACACACACACACACACACCCACACACAGTATTTTTAAAGCAGAGGTCTGCTCTCAAGTCTTCAAGCATCTTTGACATCCAGAGGCTATGAATGTCACAGAGGCCTCAGCTCTTAAAGCTTTTAACATCCGAGAGAGATGGCGTTGTTTGACAGCGCTATTGGTGAATGCTATTGTTGCTTGTCGTCCCCCAACCGGTGTATTGGATTTGCTTGCCCCCCCCCCTTCCGTCGTAGGAGGCGGATGAGGAAGAGCAAGAAACAGAACTAAACTTTCCCTCTTTGTCCTTTCAGCTGTCGTGCACAGAATATTGGCTGGTATGAGCTGGGAACAGGTCAAGTGCGTCGAAACTTTGTTGGGGGGTTTTTGTATCGACGTCATTTAGCTGTCGAGGCTGATTGCAGGGTGCAACTTTATCACACAGCAACCTCCAGTGTTATTTGGACTGTGGAGCAGGTCAACGTACATGATCTGTAGATCTGATCGTTTCGAATTGCTGACTTCATGGTGACATGTGACTGTTCATATTTCTGCATTGCAAAGGTTATCGTGAAGAATATCCACAGTTAACATCAACTAAATGCACCCCCCCACACACACCCCCTGCGAGGCACGAGTCATGTTCCATGTTTGACTATCCCTTCCAGTTTCAGCCATCTTTCTTTTTTTTCTTTACTTACTTTAAGTACCATACTTTTCAATCTCCATTCCAAACTATGTGAATGTTTTACTTCTTCCGTTGCTTCGTTCAAGTAACTGCCCAATCCGTTTCAAGCTAACTGTGAATGTTCCTGTCTCTGCATCTTTTAGCGCTTACGGCGAAACGACGGTGAATTGATTAACAGGTGAAAGTCGGCAGCGTACGGCCGTGATGAACGGAAATAAAACGACTCGTCTTTCGGATGCTACATCGTGTGTGGGAGAGTAAATGAAAGTTTATGATGAATGTAAATCAACAGGATGTAGATGTGCTCGTTGTTCCTGTATGTTGTACGGCTACCATAAGATTTAGATGCAAAGCCTGACGGAGAGCTTAGTGACCTGTGATCATGTTTTAAGAGCACATACGACAGCACACAACATTCAGCTGGGGTGTTTGATTGGACCAAGATTCATTGCAATGTTTTGTCACACAGGCTGGATTGATGAAAGTAGCCTAATAATTTATTACCTTCTTTTAGAGCAGCAGGGAGACACAATCCTTTCAGTCGTAGCGTAATTACATTCACTCATGAACAAGAATAAACAAGACATTATTGTCTAGATTACTGCTTTATTTTGGATACACACACACATGGGTAGAGAGAGAGAGAAAGAAGGAGCGAGAGAGGGAGGGAGGGAGGGAGGGGGAGAGAGATGACATCCAGCAAAGGGCAAAAGACGTTTTCAAACATAACAGTTTCACAGTTTTATGGTTACATGCCTGTACATGACAGTGATGGTTGTCATGACGCTCCCTGGTCTGTAGAGTCAGTCACACACACGAGCTTGAACCAAAAAAAAAAGCTCAAACTGTGATTTTCCTCAAACCAGACCTGAACAACAGCGCTGGCACATTGTAAAACATCACTTCACTACTACTGTGACTTGTGACTTGCAAGCACTCACATCTACAGATGACTCCAGTTGGATAACAACATCGTGTTTTGCCATTTGGTTTTAAAAAAAAAAAAAAAACATCTGAAGGTGAATTGCATGTTGCTTGCTGTGTGATGAGTATCCAGTGCAAAAACACCATCCACTGTGACTGTAGAGCATCCAGACAGATGAGAAGTATCCTCATTGATGCTTAATGTTGATCTGATATTATACATAAGACTGAAAACACATGTCGGTAAATTACAAAACATTTTGTGATGGGAACTGACAGACATTCAAACCTGATGGATCATTCAGAACTACCTGTGTGGTTGTGATCGTCATAGAGTCACAGGACCACACACACACACACAAAGTGACAGCGACACACCAGAGACACAAAGTGTCTCAGTTGACAGTTATACTGATGGTACAGAAATGGAATAACTTTATTTTTTTTATATTCATAAAAAGAAATGAAAGATATTTTAATTACTTTTTATACAAATATAAAGAAAAAAATTTAATATTGATGGTAATGGATGTACGTATGGCAATGTAATGGCAAGTTTTAATAATCTTAATATCTGAGTTTGATATTTACAGCCTTCAACAGCTTGTTGTACTGAGATGAGCCTGTAAGATGCCATGACACACAGAAAAGTAAGATTTTAAAAAAGAAAAAAAAAAAACAGCAGGTGAAGTGAAGATCCAAAAAGCCCCACAGAAACCAATTATCACAGGAAATGGGGCAAAATGATTTCACATTCTGATGCATGCAGAGGATGTCATGCATGTCAGTAAACCAAGATGATGGTATTCAGTAAACAGCCTGGATGTGACTGAGGCCTGGAGCAAACATCCAGCTCATTAATGCACTCACATTGAGCAGCTTGCGGTGCAACAGAGGAGATGATTTGTAAGTGTACTTTATAGTTAACGCTAATCAAAGTGCAGATTTTCATATTGGTCCATGCCGTGACAAATACTAGTCAGTTCATGCCAACAGGAGGATGCAGATATCCTGTGTTGGTGCACAAATGATGTCAAAAGACTAATAGCACATAATTTCTGTATTTTTCAGCTGCTGCTTTGGAGACAGTGTCCCATCCTTTGTACCTCTCTGGGAAAAAGAGCTATCACACTTAAAAGAAGGAGGAAAATGGCGGAAATATATGGCTCGGGGTTCCCTGCTGATATTAATTATGTAACCTATTGTAGCATACCTCCAAAGTTCACGGCGCATGAAAAACTTAATATGCATGGCCTTCACCTTTACAGGCTCATAAAAGTGTAGAGTTGTGCTTAATTTTTTTACAACGTGTCACAGATAATTTATTAAGAGCAGCATATGTTAATCCCGCCCTACTTGGGAGAGACTTTAAAAGTCTGGTTTGATGTCCACTCACACAGCCACAGAAAGGTCAATAATATTTTTAATACTGTGCTAATGATATGCGTGTTCTTACACAGCACGCTGAGATGGGAATGAGCTAGTATTCATGCTGCTGGGTCTCTCAAAGAGATGCCAACAAGCCGTTTATAAGAGTAACTTTGAAACTTTCAAATCATAAATAATATTAGAGCGCTAATGCTATTTTTATTCACATACTTGTGCTGGGTAGACAGTAAATATCTTACCTCTCTGTGCTTTCTGACCTGTAACCTCACTGGGCTTTCTCTCCTTTCCAGTTAGAGGTCAGATGAATTGGCGAAATGTCGGCTTGGCCCAAACACTTCATGCACGAGCCCAGCTTGAGAACGTTCTGGAGCTGGAGCGTGTCCAGCGGTCTGCTAAGGTGGAGTCCTGCTGAGTGACAGTGTTTGACTGAGCTGTGTTTCTCCTCTGTGTCTGTTCTCTTTGTCTTTTCACCCGTCTGCTTGTGACAGCTCGGAGTTGGACAGTTACCCTGCGCACCTGGAACATGAAAAGCGACAAAGAGCAACAGACGGAACAGCTGTCGAAATGGTGACTTTTGATGTTGGATCCATTTACTAATCTCTGTGTGGCCTCACCTCTAGCAGGTCACCATGGAGCAGACGTAGGTTGGTGACACGCCCGGCTGTTCTCCTGAATCCCCGTTCTTCAAACTGACTTGATAATAGACATAAGAGGACTTGTGTGCTTCTACTATGCTGCTTCCAACTTCTCGCCCTATTAACGTTAATTACATACTACAGTGTACTAAGCACTCATGTAATAGACTGTTGAGGATTTGTTTTGATCCAAATCATCTTAAAGGATACAAAAAACATCTGGTACAAATCAGTCCAGGTGCAAACATTTCATCCAAGAGGAACTTTTACACACATAAACACAGACAGACTTGTTTTGTCGTGGTGACAGCTGCACTCGGTCCACACTCTCCGATGAAACTCTGCTCCGATGAAAGTCTTTTTTTTTTTTTTTTCTGTTTCGTTTTAATGAGACCAGGATCAAACATGCGACTGTAATTGATTTGACGTGTAATTGGAAAGAACAGTGAAGAGTCGCTGTCAAGTTGTTCTCATGGGAATGTGACTGTGGCTGTACCTCGCTCACGTTACCTTTATCCTCACTCCTGACAACTTATCTAACCCAATACACTTGACTCGTCCCTCCTCAGATAGCCCTCTTTGTTTCTTTGTAACACCACGTCTTACAACACACTCACCAGTCGAGGTCACATGGTCACCAAAGCCTCATGTATTTTCTACTCAAATAATATCAACACTTGTACTTTTCTTTTGCGACATAAACTCTCGATACCACACTTTCTCCCTGTGGATGAAGTAAACGAACCAGCTCTTTGGTGAGACCGACCTGTCATGTCTTCTGTCGGAAAACAAACAGGTATGAAGTGACTGGAGGTAATCTGAGCTGTGTGATAAACATCAGATGACTCAGGATGGAACAATAGAACACTGCTCTGCCAGAATGCTCATGTCAGTGGTGTTGGTGTGTGTCTGCATCAGGGTGCTGGACAGCAGAGAGGCAGGAAGTCAGTGCTGTTGTGTGTGTGTGTGTGTGTGTGTGCGTACACGATGAGCTGTGTTGTGTCTGTGCTCAGGTGGCCGACACCCTGGGTAAATCACTTCAGATCCATTTATTTCAAAGCCTGTTTGCAGACGACACTTGCACAACGCTGCCAAAGAAGTGCCACAATGTCAGCCACTTCGTTTGCAGCTCTGACCCCTCCCTGCATGCACGCACTGGGTGTATGTGTGTGTGTGTGTGTGAGTGGAAACATATGTACATCTACCTTTGTGTGTAGTAGTAGTGGGGGTGGTAATCCTTTAGTAAGAGGCCGTTGAGACAAATTTAGAGAAAGAAACAGTCGGAGAAGCGTTTCTGTCAATTACACAGCTTTGTTATTGCTGTGTTGCTTCCATTGATTCCTGCTTTAAATCTGTCTTCACTAAAGAGGATCAGTAGTTTAATTTAATTGGTCTAATAAACAACTTGGGTCTTAAAGGGAGGATGCTTTGGTTCTTAAATAGCAAATTAATTTTTTTTAAAAGGCCCAGATCAAATTAGTGGTATTTTTAGTCCGGATGAATTTCAGTGTTTTTGATATGACAGCTGTCTAATCTGTGTTCAAAATGAGCCCGTTTGCGTGTGTCATTTGCGCGCTGACAGTCAGTTGTGACAGTTGTAAAGTGTTCTTGAAAAAGCGCTTGACGTGGACACTCGAGGCAGCCAGACGAAAGATTTGCAGGCTGTGATGTCTGTGTGTCAAATTACTTATCTCGCTAAGCATATGCTGGCACTTCAGAATCATATACTTCAAAACCCCGAAGCCTTCAAAAGCGTCAAAAACGGACTGTCTTATTCAACACATCAGTCATGTAGCCAACAGCAAAATGAGCGAGATGTCATTTGCACTCGACAAAAAGCTTGGTGAGACATTTTAAGACACTCTTGATGACTGTTTCAATTTGGAAAGACTGCTAATGATATCGTCTCAGCGGCTTTTCTTTTTTTATTCTCTCTTCGCCTTTCTGAGGACAGAAGTGAGCGACAAAGATTACTTAGATGTGCACTTCAGCGAAATCTTAGCCAATTATGAATTTGAATCCTGAAGACAATTAGTGAACCACTGCAGCGCCCATTATTCAGCTGTGGCCCTGGATTTCTGAACGTGTGAGGAGCGAGCTGATCTTAAGGTCAATGCAGGCAACTAACGACAAAACATGAATGACTTCCTCTGTCCAATGTTTCCAGCTTCTCTTTTTTGAGGGATGAAGCTGCAAACACATTAGAATGAAACTGAGTTGATGATGGAAAATAAATATCTTCAGCAAACAAAACCCACTGTGCTTTCTTATTGAGTCGTTTCTTTTGTTCAAAACACACACACACACACACACACACACACACGTTGCAGGGGTGCAACACGACCAGTCTTAGAGCCCTGAGCAAATACACTATTTGGTTTCTTCCGTTCAGTGTTACAGCAGGCTAAAATATTTCAGTGAGCTAATTGGGCAATGTCATTCCTGACGTTTGGATAAACAGCCTAAAAGAAGGAAAGCAGCGAAAAATGGAGGCTAATTAAACTAGTGTGTGTGTGTGTGTGTGTGTGAGAGAGAGAGAAACAAGTTAACAAAATATAGAGTGACAAAACAGCCGTCTTGACAAGAGCAACGATCACTCTGTGGAAACTGCACATGAAAAAAAATCGACTTTCTTCCTTCTTTGCAATACTGAACAGTCCTCTAATTGGGTTTCATGACTTTGAGAGAAAGAGAAATGATCATTGGCAACATTTACTTGACTATTTTGTACGGAAGAACTGTTATGAGACACTTCTTGTGCAAATTTAAAAATTGCAAACTGAAACTGAAAAAAGAAATGTCTATTCAAAAAAAAAATCCCCAAAATGTTACATCTCAAAGCGGGAGCAGAGGAGGAAACTATTCAGATGAGGCGAGGTGTGTTTGACCCACAGGGGACATTTGTTCTCAGATGGGTCCGCCACATCGTCCCTGGGGAGATATCGTCCTCACTGTTTGTCCACCACTCACCCCTGCAGCGCCGTTTCACCTCGTGTTACAGCCCCTCTCCCCGTCGGGCGGACTCACACATGTGGACACACACAAACACACATACGATCCTTCAAAGCCTCAGCCCTCCCCCACCCGCCGCCTCCTCCTCCTCCTCCTCCTCCTCCTCGCCTTTCCCGCATTTGACCACTTGTCAGCGGATGTTTATGGGCCATTGTTTGCAGTGCTGATGATCATTGTCACTGGCTGATTCCATTACCCGTACCCGTCTGATGGATGGGGTCTACCCTGACGTCCACTGATATGAGTGTCCTTGACCACTGGGGCAGGAAGAGTTCTCTCTGTTACCATCTTAAAGCCCCAACTGAAAAGAATGTATTGCCTTTTTCGACTGATTCATGATTTCATGTAAACGATTACTGACGACGAGGTTATTATTTCATTAACATGTGCACATTTCTGCAGGGACGGCAAAAGACATGTGAATTTAATCCAACAGAGGGAATGCGGTGGGAAAGAATGGCCACGCATGAGTGACACCCCCCAACAGTGACATATAGGAGGTGTGTTCCAAACAGGTGAAACGCTGTGTCAGCACGGCGTTGAATGTTGGAACACAAACTCAGAGCTCCTATCTACTGAAAGGGCTTCAAAGAACAGTCAGTTTCGACCGTAAATCTGTGTAACACATAAAAACAACAGATAATATCAATGAAAGTGCAACATGTTCTACACAGACAAACTGAAAATGAGAATAAATGATGTTCTCTGGACTGGTGGTATGAAATGACAGGACATGGACACCTATCAAATGACATGGAGCCGTATATTTGCACGTACAAGAGACTTTTGGTCAGACACCTTTGACTAATAACACATTCATGTGATTGGTTTTATAGTCCTGGAAAACAATAAAAGGCATAAAGAGCAACATAAACACTGTTTCTTTGGGCTTCATCACGTCAAACTGTCTCAGTTGGTGCAAAGTTAAATGATGCTAATTCTAAAGACTGACAAGTACTCAGATTAATTGAGTTTACATAACTGGATTAAAATAATATAACTCGGTTAAGGAGTTACCATGACATTGGCGGTCATTTTTGTTGTCTTAATCACATCATCTCAGGTAAACCCGCTGGAGGGGTTTAGGAGGTTCCTGCAGTGCATAAGTGCCACGCCGATGTTTGAAATCTCACAGAATCAGTGGCTCCGACTCACGACGACAGATGAGTTTAAAGTAGAGGAAATCGCGAGCAGACAACTGCAATTACCAACGCTGAAACAGGCCTGGATTTCAAACGGGCGAGAAGCAGTGATGTAGTGTGAATGAAAGACTGGGGATGAACCACTGTTGATAGTGAAACATTTACCACAGCTCCAGCCATCATCGTTTTTCACCGCGCGGGCCGTCATTGATCAGGATGATATCTGGTGGAGGGGAGCATGTAGTTAAAGACACATTTTTAACAAGCTTCTCCAGCATTTCCCAAAAACGGCCACATAAAGACTTTCCATTATTATTCCGAACAAAGACAGACTCTTTTTCTATCCCTCACATCTGTCTTTTCTCATGTCGCCCACAACAGACAGATTGCTTCTCCCGGGGAATAGGTTTCTTGGATCAGACCAAATAATGTGAGATAGAAACAAGGTCAGACGCGGCTCTTTGATGGAGGAATTAGCTCCATTTCATGTCTTAATGACAGCAGAGCCATGATTACAACTATCATATGGACTAGTTAAACCGGTATTATTCTGTGTTTGTGCCTTTAGGACAACACAGATAATAACACGAAAACCGCAGCCTCCAATAAAACTAACATTAATGGAATGGCGATATGCAAAGCTATGCTAATTTTATGCACACTGTCAACCTACATAGTGGCCGCGCTTCGCTCATTTCAAAAGATATGACTGCAATTAGACGACAATTGATTGAAATCACTCGTGTTTCGCGGTTCTGTTACTTTTGAGAGCTGACAGGGTGTTGTACAATTCAGTGACAGTGTATTTCCACTCTCGCGTGGAGATTAACAGCTGTTATTGACCCTAATGCAAACCAGCCGGTATTACATTTCAAACAAACGACTGAACATCTCGGGAAATTTGCATGCGATGTGTCATTTAGCATATTCCCTGATTACCTTGTGATTTATGCTTTCATATAAAGCGCAGTGGCCTTTCAAAGCAATATGTGCGCCACACCTTTGCAGTGACTTAACACGTCTGAGGTGGAGAGAAATTGGAATGATAGTTTAAGGGCTGCAGGGAAAAGAGAAGTCTTATCAGTTAAGACTTGCTTTGTATGTAGGATTTTTTTCCCCCCCCGTCTCTCCTTGGAAGGCAGGGGTGCAGTTGATGAATTCTTAAGCAGATCTCACTGATAATTGTATTTCATAACTGTCACGCGGAGAGGGACTGTCCGCTGAGAAGCTATTTGTGTCACTGCATCTCTCTCTCTCTCTCTCTGTGTCTCCATCTTGCTCTCTCCCTCTGCAGCCTCTTCAATAAAACTCAAATCACGACAGAGATTGTTAAGTCTACCTCCAGGATTATTAAATCCAAATGGAGAATTTATGGGTGACACTTCATAACAATTAATCTGAGATGCTTGATTAATAAAGTTCACTCAAGCCCCCCCACCACCCTCCATCCTCGTCTCCCTGCCCTCCCCATCACTAAAGTTGTCCTGCTTGAGTGGGATGGAGGAGGAGGGGACGAGACATACGGGTGGCAGGATGGTTGTCAGGGACGACATGGGTGTCATTCTTTTTGATTAATGGAGCATTGTGACCCCGCCCCTAACCCTCCTTCTCTCCCAGCATGCCCACTCTCACCTCTGCAAACCCCCCACCCCCCTATCCCATCCCCCAATCACAGGTAAAAATAGATGTGGGCCAAGTTATGCTGTGCATTCGGATTCAAGCGAGACCTGATCTGATAGTAAGAAAAGATAGATGGTAACAAGAAGGAGTTGAGAGAGAGGGATGGAGAGACAGAGAGAAGACGGAGCAGAGAGACGGATTTTTGGAAAATGTCACCTAGCTAACCTTGTCACCATGTTAAGTCAGCTGTGATTAATTAGTTGAGTGAGACTGAGCAATTAGGTCAGGTGTGTGTGTGTGTGTGTGTGTGTGTGTGTGTGTGTGTGTGTGTGTGTGTGTGTGTGTGGCCGGGTGA
>CAAKHB010007440.1:117531-127801 GCA_901007665.1 Aeoliscus strigatus | reverse complement strand
CTGCAGGAGTCTGGGGGGGGGGGGGGGGGGGGGGGGGGGGGGGGGGGGGATAAAAAAAAAAAGGCGAAAAAACGCAAAGAAAGAAAAGTGTCTCAGGGATTGCCATCCTTCATTTGATGCTTGATTGATCGCCTGTCACGCAGCCTCCGTTTGATCTATTCATTCCCGATAAACATCAGTAAATCATCGGCCTGGAATCGCGCATGCGCAGTAGGACTCCCTCAACTTTTGATCTTATTCTTATTCTTATTCTTACTATCCACCCCTGTCCAGGAGCAGGAGACCAATTGTAGAGAAAAGTTCTCAAGCGGGATAAACGCTTAATTATTTACACACGGGGGGAGGGAACAGGGGGGAGGAGGCGGATGGGTGGGGTGGGGTGGGTGCTGGGGCATAGCGAGATCACAGAGAAGCAACTCAACCCAAGAACAGTGCAGGGGTGAACAGGGAGGGCAATGGATTGACCCTGACCCCTGGGTGCTTCTGGCTGAAACAGAAAATGTTGTAAGTAAACATAGAAGTGTGACAAGTTAAAGTAGTACAAAAGTGTCAGTAACGCAATGACGACACAAATTCAGCCCGATTCCGACCCGATGGAATGGACTTGGCAGATAAACATTCACTGTCGTTCCCGATTATGATGGTCGGGACCGACAAACGAAGCTCAAGCTCCATGGTCGGTCACCACCACCAGGGCGTGAACGTGAACTCATTCATTCACGACAGGAAAGTGTGTCGCCAATTGCATTTCCAAGAGTCCAGGCTCCACAGAAGTCAAAGGTCACACATCTTCTACTGCCCTTTGACGACAAAGTATGCGTGTTGTTGTTGAGTGGATAAAAACTGCAGTGCAAAAGAACCGCATGTTTGCCTCAATCCATTTCATGTCCCAGGGAGATGTGTGTGATTGACACGCATTTCCAAATGACGGAAGAGGAGCCTTTGAAGTTCATGCAGTAATGACCAAAGCCGAATAAAACAGCTGTAGAATGTTAAGCAGGCGGTGGAAATGTGAGGTTAAGCAGACTTAATCAAGGTTGTGACGGAAGGACTTTGAACTCAGTGGGGCTGTAATTTCTAATTGACGCGAGGCTTTAGTGATGGATGGAGGGAAATGTGTTTGAAGAACAAGGCTGCAAATGAACACTGCCTTTTTTTTTTTGCCCAGCCAGTAACAGCGTTGATATTCGTCAAAAAAGAAAAAAAGGTTTTCTTGTTCCTGTTTCTGTTGACCATTCAGCTGAGTTCTGAACTGGATCCATCTGAATGTTAAAGTCAGTAAAGGACGTGATCACTGCTTCGTTTGTCTGTCGGTCTGCGGGATCATGCAGAAGTTACCTGTCCTATTCAAACAACACTGGGTGCAGTGTTTTAGAGTAACAATGTTTGCCTGTTAAACTCTAAGGCATTCTGCAGATATTTTTCCCACTTTCAATTTATTACAGTCGACCATGGAAAAAAATCAGGCATATGTCTGATATTTCTCGAAATATTTCCAGCCTAATTTTGCTTGTGGTTTCGATGTTTTTTGGTTTGTTTGCCACTAAAAAACAGTTTTTAAATACATTTTATTTTTTTTCTACATAAATAATGTGTGAATCATGAGAAGAGTTTATTTAAGTGGAGGTTTTTGGCCTTTGTGGAGGTCTGAGAGCACATACCAGTGATTTGTCGGTTTCTAAAGCCGACACATTCATCAGGCTGCTGCGGTCAATCTCAATTTGGAAGACTTTGTCTCCAGGTTACAGTATTTCCAGTGCTAAACGTAGGCTTTATCCACACACCTCCAGTCGTCTGTGTGTGTGTGTGTGTGTGTGTGTGTGAGAGTGTGAGTGTGAGAGAGAGACTGTCTGCGTCCTTCATACACCTATAAACACAGGCTATTTTTACAATGCAGTACCAGATATTTCCAGAAGCTTGATTTGTCACTCCTGGAGTCGTGGCAAACACTAACGTTGCGTGTGCTTCTCTCAATGGCTCCTTGTATGCCATTTCAAATGGGCTCTGTTTCATCAGTCACAGTGATGATTTTATACCCCGTAATGGCGCTGTACACTATCTACTTTATGACCGGTGACAATACATCAGTGTTCTTTCATTTGGAACTGCATTACTGCATCTGTTAGTTTTGGCACTTGGGTTCAGTGCGGTGCAATTTGAGCAGCAGAGAATTTTGCTGCAGTCATTTGTCGTCATTTTCAGGGTTGTGCTTTCCTTTTGTCTCCCGACACTGGAAAAGCAGTTGTCCTAGTGTATTTTTTCCCCCAGCAGGTCAGGCAGCTAATGACAGTCATATCAAATCACGTAAAGGAAACTGTTTGAGTTTGGCTTCCCATCCTCTGTTACATTATTTTGTGATTTCACTCGAAAAGAAAATGACAGAAATTATTATTTTAAGGATGAATTGATTTAACAAGCAAAAAACTATTTGAAGCTTTTCTAAAGCGAGGCATTGCAGTTTTTTTTGTTTTTGCAATGTCTCAGTCATTATTCTATATCAATTCTGTACATGAAGATATAGCAAGTAATTAGTTTAATTAGTATATAAGTAGTACTTACTTAACTAACTATTATGTTTGCACTATGACACTGTGTTAAACGTGACAGAGGAAGAGACGAGCGACGCACAGCAGGTTACAGACCCAAAGGTATAAAGTGGTCGACTCATCTTTCTGGTGCACTGTTTTTAGTTTGAATTAGTCACAGCGATCTTTCCTTTTACGCTCAGATGTGAAAGTTTAGACACATTTGATCCTGATCTGGATCCTCATTTCCACTGACAGCAGAGAGTTTCTGTACTGACAGATTCAGTTCAGTGAAGAGAAAGTGACGTGCTGTGATACTGTCAAACGTGACCGTGTGAAAATGTGTTCGCTCATACCAACAGACAGTAATTACGTCGCCATTGTCCTTCTCTGTTGATGGTGGGCCGGCTGGCTATTTTCATGTAATTCTAATTTATTTATTTAGCGGCGAATCAAGCAGCTCATCCCAGGGCAGAGGAGGTCTAGACCGTAATCTTCAGACATTTACAGAGACCCAACAATTCCCTCATGAGAAAGCACTTGGCGACAGTTGCAAGAAAAAAAATTCCCTTTCAACGGGAAGAAACCTTGAGCAGAACCAGACTCAGGGTGGGCGGCCATCTGCCTCAGTCTGTCTCTGTAGGTTAGCACAGCACATGTGTATGCAGCAACATTTTTTTTTCACACTGAAGCCCCAATGCTGAACAGGACGCAACCACTGTTTCTCACCTTCAGAGAAGTTTCTACATGGTGTCGTGAAGGAGGTGGAGTTGAGTTTCCTTACTTCCCATCATTAGCCTTCGTCCCCAATTATCCAGGTTGCTGATGAAACGTGTCAGGGACCCCACAGATTAATGCTCCGCGCTGCCTTGATGTAAGGTCTCGTGTCGACACCCCCACTTGTTCCGCTAACAGAGCTGACTTGTGTTGTGACGAGACAACGTGCGACTTGTTAAGATTTGGACCCTTGAATGTGTTAGCTCATGACTCAACTCAACATACGGTTGTTTTTTAACGCGTTTACTGCTGTTTGAATTGCCTCCAGAAAGACTTTGCAAATAATGCATCCTTGTGGCAACCGTTTGTTTGACAGAACAAGAGCAAAGTTCTGAGCTCGAGCAGCAATAACACGTTTTGTTGTTGTTCCTTTGCATTGTATTTGCGTTGCACACGTTTTGCTCACGGCAGCTGTCAACTAAGGAGCCAGCAGAGAGACGATATTAGAACCTTGTGTTGGTTTTATCTGCACGCTTCTGATAACGCATTTAATGACATTTGTCAGGAGTTGAAGCAGAAAAAAAAAAGGCTGCGGCGTGCAGAAGGGTGATGAACAGAGTGTCAGTGTGTGTAGTCTGCATCAATGCGCACAATGAGTTTTGGCCCATTTTCGTGCATATAAATGTGGAATATGCTGATCCTGTGATAAGGCAATGTATGTAAAGTATCATTAACAGGTGACATTGAGTGAAGGAGTCAGCGGATAGATTTGCTATCCCACACTCCGCTACACTCGTACATGCATTTGCATCTAGTGTCAGAGCCAGTGGGCCTCCAGGAAATCAAAGACGCACGTGGAGGTTAAGTGACAAATGAAGATCGATGACTGCTCTTATGGAAAAA
This sequence comes from Aeoliscus strigatus, assembly GCA_901007665.1. NCBI lineage: Eukaryota > Metazoa > Chordata > Actinopteri > Syngnathiformes > Centriscidae > Aeoliscus > Aeoliscus strigatus. Next base: position 123,656 of record CAAKHB010007440.1, on the reverse strand, counting down.
AAAAAAAAAGGAGGAGGGGGGGTAGATTTGAAAGTATTTGGAAATTAGGCTCGCCAGCAGGGTGACGAGGTAAAGGCATTCAGCACCGCTGAGGTAAAACTATCCCTGAGCTTAATGAGGTTCAGAGGAAGCAGGAAAGCCTGGATTTTCACTCAAGCGCAACAAAAGGATCCTTGACAAAGAAACAAGGTCGTCTTTACGGGAATAAAATTTGCAAGTGTGTTTACCGTTAAATACATCCTGTGTGTAGCATATTATCTCTAATCTTCTGTGTGTCTGTTTTACATTTTCTACGATTTTTTTGGCCAATATGAAGAATGGGGAAAAAAAAAGAAAGAAAGAAAACAGCTGCATATTACACACGACAATAGTACAGTGTCGTCCTGAGGGAATCAATAGGTTGTAAATACAAAAACAAGCATGTTCTCATTCCTCCATGTGAAATAACAACACTCGTACCGCATCAGACTTTCTGACAACTCCAATGGGAACCCATTCACGTCAGCATAAGAGACGATCTCAGGATAGAGTGGAAAAACTCTCTAAGAGGTAGGTAGGTTGTGTTGGTGACTGGATCCAACAAACACTGTGTAGCAGAGGATGAGTCGAGACTGAAACTCTCTTTTGAACTGAACACAAAAAAACCTATATTGACATTGAAATGACACGCAAATTAACCCTCAGTGCTGCTGATCTCAGGAAAGAAGGAGTATAGCAAAAAAAATCTGTGTGACAAGGAAGGAGTGGATGAACACAACCCGTGTCTTAATGCGCACACATGGGTCTGATCAGGACTCATGTCAAATAGTTATTTGGCAGTAAAGTCACCTGCTGCATTGGGTGTACAGGATGTAGTACTGTGTAAAGTGTTGAAAAACCCAGTTGAGTAAACTGAAAAGGCATATTAACACAACCTGAGACCCAGACTCCTGCACAATCTGGGAGATTTAAAAAACACATTATTTCGTGTGCCTGAAGGTGTGGCAGTCAGGATTTAGGGATTGAATGTGAACATAGATTTATATTTCACATATGAGTGAACTGTTATGTGAATCGACTGTCAGCAACAGGACAAAGCATTGTGGGTAATTGTGCTTCACAGCCAATGTGTGTGGACGGAAAAGTTCCACAAAGCATTCGTACACTCAGACACAGAAACACAAAGCGATAGGAAGGGGGGGGAAATGGCGAGCTATGACTTAAGAACAAAAGATGGGAGGCTGCGGGTACACTCAGAGGTCAGCACTGACTCAGGGGAGCGCCCGTCTCCACCGCCACTGTTCTACCGAGTGTGATTTCTGCGTGCCGCTGCCGTTTGCCAGTCATTTTTTCCTTTTGGAGCGGTTTTATTTGTCGTCCAACGAGTGTAAATGCTCTTTTGAATCCAGCTGTCAATTTCCACGCACTGTTACATCAGTGTTTCCGAATGTTTTGTGTCCTCGTGTGATTGATGCACTGTGCGCCACGCGGACACTGTTATTATGAGTGAGTCAGTGTCAGCTGCTATGATCTAATTTGTCCATAGCAAAGGAGCTTTGCTCTTACTAAATCTGATTTCTGTGTTTCTGCCCGCCTGTTCTCAGCTGATATATGACAAATGGCCACTGGCGAGAGCCTACGACCGCTGACTGATTGAACTTCTACAAATAGGTAAAATGCGGTGAAGCTCTGCCGCTGCCTGGTCTCTTGAACACCTGGGCTGGAGCGGAGACGTGAGGGAGATGCAGGCAGAGAGGGGGAAGGAGAGAAAAGGGGGACTCAGAGGAAACGGTATTAAAAGTGACAGACGAACAGGACTTGGTTAGACAGTCTCCTGCTGCAGCTGTGACTGCTGCCACTGGTGTGACAGGTGTCAATTAAGAATTACTGCCGAGGCCCTGCAGTCATTTTTTTTTCCCACCCAAGCTGTCTGTGGGCCTTTTTGAGAAATAACACTTTACCCTTGTCACAGCGTTAGCGCTTAGCCACAGTCGCCCTACAAAACGGGTGCATGGCCGGCACGTTAATCGATAGCCAGAGTATTAGCAATTATTTTGGCCATTGATTTACGTGAGGCAGCGATTCCCACCATGTTGTCATTAGTCGCTGATGATTCGCGCCTCTGCTATACCACAGACACGCACGACATCACACACTCTCGCTCTGTGCATATATTTGTATCAGTAGAGCTACATGTTAAGGCACAAACAGAAACATTTATACAGTGTTTTCCCAAATGTTCAATGTCTGAGAGGGTCCTCAAGAGTTATGACTGTCTCTTTATGTTGGCAAATGGAAATCAGGAGTTGCCAAAAATCGTTTTGTTTCAATAATAAATACATAGTAAGTAAAAAAAAAAAAAAAAAGGTCCCCTAACACCTTCTCAGATGTGGACAAGACCGTCAGTCAGGTCTCTCTGCACTGCTACTGCAAGATGAGTGGGTGTGCAGAGGGACCAACTCCACAAAACAACTGACATAATTACATCCTGTCTGACAGACAGCTGAAGAATTCTTCATGAACAAGGGACGTTAAAGGGAACACGGCTTCTCGTTGGCCGTGTGACGAGCATACCTCCGAAGGATGTGGTCTCGCAGCTGATTGCAGTCCCATGGGTTTATTGATGTGGAGAGCTCACCTAGAAAATAAGACACTGAATGAGCATCATGTCATTGAAACTATTCTTGATGTATTTAGCATATTGAAGTGGCTTTGCAGAAGAGGCAGTACCATCATTCACCTTTGAGTACTTTTGAATTTCTTTTATTCATACAACCTATAATACAACCTTTTAATTTTAGGTGAGTAATGGTTTATATCAATAATCCTCCAAGATAATATTCATGCACTGTTTACACACAGTTTAGAATAGACCAGAAGGAAAATATTGATATTAATAAGTGGTGTAAAACTAGAAGCATCAGCTAGTAAAGTTATTTCTCAGTGTATGTGGAGGTTTTGGTGCAAAAAGCTCTCAGGGAATGCACTTGTTTTTATTACAGGCGAGGTGGTAAAAGCTGGTCTCAGCATCAGTCAGTGCGAGTGGATTACAGTCAAGAAGTGTTTATTTAGCTGATAAGTGGAGTTGAGGAGCAATGAATATAATTTTTTGGACACTAGTTCACTGCTGATAAGCCATCTGCGAATGGATACAGTCAACTGATGGCACTTTGTCCTTGAGAATGGACAGTCAGGAAGGTCACGCTGCAGCCTGGTACAGCGCCACCGCTATCTTTTTTCTCACATCTTTCTCGTCCTTTTACCTCTTCATACTTATCTCAGCCCACCCCCTCTCATTTTTTTTGGGATGGGGGGGGATTACTGCTCCCGCCCCTTCTCACTGTAAGCCTTTTCTCATCTCTTCCTATCGGTCATCAATCTCTATCTTACTGACTCAGTTCTCCTCTCTCCTCCTCATACTTTCTTTCATCTTCCTCTCTTGTCTTGCAGCCTCATCTAGCCCTCTCTCACCGGATGCTAGAGAGTCTGTGAACTGCTTACAAGTTCACAAACTCAACATGTGCAGAAGCAACGGCAAAAGCAGGATGGAATTCTCTTCTCTTTCAGACCCACTGGCCTAGTTGTTTTATTTCAACATCCTTTTTTTTTTTTCCTCTCAATCATCCGATCCCAGCAACAGTCACACATCTGACTCATTAAAATTCAAAAGGTCACAGGGCAGACACGTCTTGTATCATCTTCTTTCAAGACTAAACACATGACTGTCACATATTTTCCATGAGACATTTGTGTTCACATTTATCCATTACAGGGGAAATGAATCAAAGCACATTTTGTTAGCGTTACGCTTAGTTTGACGTTTTTTAATAAAAAGAAACATTCATCACAGTTTGCTCGAGGTTACACAAAATGATCACTTCTCAGCCGTCGCTAAAGGATAGGCAGCTGAAAGGGGGTATAGTGTCCAAAGATCCCAGTCAATTCAACAACACCACATGCCATCCCCAAACATTTCCACTCAAATCTTTCCTGAGCCGTCGTTTTGTCTCAGACAGTGACAATCGCAGGGGGGTATAAGCTCAGCTCTGTCCCTCTAAGTCGTCTGTCTCAAAGAGAACAGCAGGAGGCCCGCTGAAGACACAAACAGCTCTTGTGTCCATGTGTCTTTTTCGTCACTCATTCGCTCCCTCAGCAAAAAAAAAAAAAAAACGCCCTTCCAACCCATTGGCTCGAGGTCCACCTGTTTCTGATCACCGTCTCTGTTCATATCTCAGCTCGTCTGGTCACCAGACTGTTGTATGTGCAATTTGTTATACTCAAAGTCCAAGAATCTATCTGTTCTTGTCTCAGTGTTGGAGCCTTCTTCTGAAACTTAGCAGTGATCCAATCGATAATTCGAATGGACGTTGAAGATTGTAGATCTCCATCGAGGCCAAACGACCACCCTTCTACCGCATGTGATCGGCAGGTCGTTGGTCGTTCTCTGTCATCCTTATCCTGTGCAGGGTCACACAGAGTTCGAGCCAATCCTGAGCTGATATTGAGCAAGAGGTGGGGAACTTCCTGGACTGCTTGTCTGTCAATTGTAAGAGCTGTCACATAGAGACAACACACACACATTCTCAAACAATCTCCAGCCATACTTCGGTGTGTGGTGGGGATTTGTTTTTTTTGTCCCAAGAGGACACAATCACTCAGAATCTTAAAATGTAATATTCCAATAATAAAAACACACATCCGGCATCTGCATAGCACAATGAAACGGCATCATTATTCACAACACAACCGTCACGCTATGCTGATTGTGTGTTATGTAGATGTATCATATCACCACTTCAATCGTATCTAAGGAATTAACCTTATCTTGACGCACGGAGAGAAGCTTTTGTCAGGCGGAAGAAGATATACATGTCTCGTAATTAATCCTGGTTCTCATAAATGGTCCTAATTAGCATCCACAACTGAAGGTGAAAAATCAACTGAATTTAGTTGATACTCATCCTACTACTATGGGGAGTTTAAGCACTTATAAAGCATCTGGGAAAAGGAGGATCTGCTCATTAGATAATTAGATCTCACCTTGAGATGGAGAGTTTTTGTCTGCACATATTCTCAGGAACCCCCTGAAACTACTTTTAAGCTCCTGTCAGATGTTTACAGCCGTGCAGGGCGCAGACAGAGGAGCTACTGTGGAGGCAGTGTTGATGGCATAGTCCTGTGTGGGTGAAAGTGTGCAACCGTCCACTCCATATTTAGGATCTATTATGTGTGGAGGAGCTGAGTGCCTACATGACTGAGGCCAGAGAGCGAGACAGGACGGCGTGAGACACTATTGTGCATGTGTGGGGAGAGAAGAGGGCAGAAAAGATGGAGGGGGATAAAGGGGAGGGGAAAAAAAAATAGGAAAAGAGTGACAGCAGACAAAAAAAGAACCAGGGAGGAAAGAGGTGGGGGGAGTGGAAAAAGAGGAGGCAAAGCAACAGAGGAGTGAAAGAGAAATGACTAGAGGGGTTGAGGGATAGAGAGAGGTGAATAAAGCGAGGGAGAAAAGTATCAAGGCAAAGGCGAAGGAAGCAAAAGAGAGTGACAGTGAAAGCGGTCGGATCATGGAGGAGAAAGAAAGAGAGAGGGGAGGATGTCACCCATGGCTGCCACTCATCACTCACAGCTTAATGACGCAGTTTTTTTCCCCCCCCGCTTCTCCCGCTTCTTTTCCGTGGGAGAGGGGGAGGGAGCGGCCAATCAAACGGGGTCATTCAAAGTTCACAACCTCCAGGTGGGACGCTCCTCCACCAGGGAAATATTTGTTGAGAAATGCCGGGACAAGGAGTCGTCTTGAAACATTCGACATAAACTTTTTTTTTTCTTTTTCTTCTCCTGACAGAGAAACTGTAAAACTCTAATCACGCGTGGATGTTTGAAGGAGATCAGTAAACATGTGTTTTGGATAAAGGTGTAAATGGTGCGTCCCCAGTTTTTTTTTTTTTGTTTGCATATGCTTGAAGCATGTGTACGTGCGTTTGTTTGCGACACAAACGACTCCGGCAGCTTCCTTCTGGGACTGATTCCTTTCCCCGTTTGTTTGTGTGTGTGTGTGTGTGTGTGTGTGTGTATGTGTGCGTGCCACTTGCCCGCTCACTCACTCCTGTTTCTGGGAAGCATCAGCCATTTAAAACTCAAACGAC
>CAAKHB010007440.1:94993-116439 GCA_901007665.1 Aeoliscus strigatus | reverse complement strand
ACCCCCCCCCCACCCACCCTTGTTTACTCTTTCCATAGCCTGTTCATTCGTCTTCATAAACCTAATTTATTCTCTCTGCCAGATGCAAGCTGACAGCCATCAGTCTCTCTCCCACACATCGCCAGGACACACACCTGACCTCCTGACACGCAGGCAGATACAAAAACATCTACACACACATGCACATTCCTCTGTTTCTTGTTTCATTTGCCTTTTTTTTTCTTCCTAAATACAGAGAAATGTAATTCATACTCGCTTACGCCAACAGTACGTTCAGATCTGCCGTCAAATAACCTCTTCTTTACCCCTGTCCTCCACCCCTCACAACCCTCCCATTAGCATTACTGAAGATGGATGCGTCCCCATAGCGGAGATTGATTGTGGATATAGAGTTATGGTGCCATTTATGTGTGTGTGTGTGTGAGTCTGTCTGTCTGTGAGTGTGTGTGTGTGTGTGTGTGTGAGAGAGAGAGATGGAGGGCACTTTGGAGCTGAAATGTGAGGGAGGCAGGCTTTTCTCTCGTTTCAGGAATCTTACAGCCGTTTGTTGTCTGTCTGCAGTCTGATATTGTGCTCTGTTGAAGGATGGCTTCCTCTCTTCCTGCCTCTCTCTCTCCCTCTCTCTGACTGTGAAGCTGTTCATAGTCATTGTACACACTCACACACAGGCATGCATAGTCACACACAAACACAATTAGGTTGAGATGGCTAGTGATACGAGCTCACTTTAAGAGCCCAGTACATAATTTACTCTGGGCTTTTTCAACCACTAATCCCTCCTCCCTCCTATCGTTTCTTCCTTTGTTGGTTTATTGCCATGGCCGTCAGAAATGGAAGGGGGGAAAAACACACACACACAGACTCAAAACTGCTGCTGCTTTGGTGTTTTTGTTAAATTTTCTGTTGTGTGCTATTCATCAGGCATTAAACCCTAAACCAGTGTTGAAATGACACAGTAGAACTTTGTTTAATGGAACGCCAGACTTCAGCACCAGTTTGTCATTCCAGCAGGCAGGATGAAAAAGAAAATGCAGCGATGCATAAAGTATAATGGTTCCGATGGTGCACAATCGTTGGAATTTCCCTGGTGACACATGTAGTTAAAAGCCCTAAAATGTTTGGGGATGTTCGGTTCTCCTGAGCAGCCTCCTGCTCAGAGGGTTTGCCGTTCTAATTAATTTCCCTGAAGTAACTTTATGGTTTTTGATGTTCCGATTTCTGTCTGAGGAGGTTTGGGAAAAGGGATGCGAGTCTCTCAGTTTTCACCACTTTTGTGCAGGTCTGTCCAGCTTACCTTGTTTTCTTTAAAGTGAAGTTGGAAACAACAGAGAGGAAATATTTGTAGATCTTAATGACATTCATGATGTTCTGCGCCATAGTCAAGCCAGACCGACAGTTCCAAATGGAGTAAGCCATTGTTTTACCTGCTTTGACTTTTTTGACAATGATATCGAACACGATACCAAGCATTCAGAGCAGCACCAGTTGTATAAAATGTCGCCTCATGTCTTCACCATGTTTAGAAGTAGCCGGTCTCTCCGCATGCAAAACATCAGAAGATGCAGTGAACCCAGATCAGACAGTTCTGCACCAAAAGAAAAGAGATCATTTCAGATTTATCCGTCTGAATGAATGCCATTTTAGTGTCAGAATGTTCAGGAGACATGTGACAACGGGTCCGACATGAACCCGGAGCAAGGGAATCGAACAGAATCTGTGCTTATGTTCACTCCTCCCATTGGAGCAAATAGATTTCAGAGCTGATTCTCGTCTCCCAACGAGGTGACAGAGTCGTGAAACCCATGTGACAAATACAGGAAACGGCTCCACAATGGAGGGGGGGTGTAGTCTCTGGATCACCTCGGGTCTGTCAACAAACATCGTCCTCCAGAACCATTTTAAGTATGTTCAATGTTTTTCCTCCTAAAAAAGCCTACTAGCTCAGAGTGATAGCTCCCCTACACGGTAACTCTTATTAGAGTTGAATAATGTACAATCTTGTTTAAAGTCTAAAGTGCCATAATGGAGTAAATCATCCGCAAAGGCGCTCTGACAGTTATTGCAAGTGACTAGTGTGAGCTTGTTGGGTTGGCGTGGCTAGATCTCCGGTTCCAAGCGTTTTGCAACCAGCTAATATCCCCGACATATTTCGAGAACTCCGAAGAGTATTTCGCAAAAGGGAAGAAGATGAGTTTTCTTCAGCTGATTTTGTGCTAGTTTCCACTCCCACAGATAGGAATAAGACTTGTTGAAGTGTGTCTGTGTGTGTTTGGTTCCTGTCCTGTCTCTTTCCTGCTGTTTTGTTCCTCAGCAGTGGACACAGTGGATGGCCTCTGTGAATTAAGGGAGGGCTGACAGCACAGAGAATGTTGATTGATGGCTTATTGTGCAAGCGGAGTTGGCTAGACTGAACTGGTTAGGTTGTGACCCTGGTTTGGCCCCATGCCCTCTCATTTTCTTGTCTCTTTATTCTTGCCTACCTTTTCCTCTCCGTCTTTGTGTGTCTCAACGTTTACCTTTGTCTCACACACTCTCAAACTCACACCGTGTGTGTGTGTGTAAATGTACGTGCAGGCTGTACACATGCTTCCTCTTCAACCTCCCCCCACTAAACTCATCATTGTTGCCATCGTTCATTCTTCGCCGTTTCCTTTCTTCCTTCCTCTTACTGCTTTTGTTTTCTTTGTCACTGCTCCTCCAGGACCGTTTTTTTTTTCCCCATGAGTCATTTCATCAGGTTTCATTTTACAGTCACTAGTCATAGCATCTCTGGCTCGCTGAAACACTGGTCATACTTAAGAAGCGCTTCGAAAGAAGACATTTTTGAATTTGAAGACTTTCCCATTCACCAACTTTTTCATGACAAACGCAGCCAAAACACAACACACAAGCATGTTTTTTTTCTTTCCTTACAATTATTGTCCGCCTCGTTTCTCCGTACAGCCATGGTGATTTATGGTAATTATCCATCTTAGGGGTCATCCATCAAGTGGTTGTTGCTAGGCGATGGGAGCAGCTGTTGTTTCATAGGGGGGAAACGCTGCTGTCTGGGGCAATGCAGGTGAATTCAGAAGATTGCAACAATGAGAAGGATGAAACCATGTCACTTTGGTAGTTTGTGAAATCTGTGATTGATTCCTCCAATTCACAAACAGAAAAAAAGATCAGTGTGAATTAAAAGTCACTCTTAATCATTAACTTATTAGAGAAAATCATCATTTTTTAAATTCTCTCTGCTACTCCATCTATTTTACAATTGGCATCTGTCTGTCTGGAATCAGTTTTTTAGCATCCGTTGACCAAGTCTCAGTCACAGAATTTTTAATTAGCATTTGTAGTGTTTCATCTGCACTTCGCCTGAAAACAAACCAGATGGTTCTAAGTGCCTGTGCAGCACTAGAGCACGACTGCACGGGGGTGGTTCTGAAAACTCTGGCCCGATGATCTAATGGCTGTTGTTTCATCTCAGTACAAGCAGAGACTGACAGTCCAGGGAAAAAGTGATTTATAGAGCAGCGTCACTGTCATGGCATGTCAAAACTGGCTAATAGGAAATCTGAGGACAGAGAGGCAAAACGAACATACCAAACAATTGAAGGAAAATGTGAATACGTGACTACAAAGTTGTTTGAGATAAAGTAACTGGTAAAAAGGTACTTTGTTTATCATTCGTGAGTCGTGAGTGTCGTAAGTGAATCTATGATGTGTCCATGCAGTGAAACACAGTCTGGATGTATTTCTGCCTCTATGAGCAGCAGGCTGTAACACCAGGTTGCCATGAATGACTGTTTTGTCCGACCGGAAGAGATGTGGAAGCTGAGAAGGTGGATTTGTACAACACACGAACTAATGGAAGCCCCGGGGCCACTGTGCCATATGGTGGACTATTTCATGTGGGCAGGGGAGGTTGAGGCTCTCAGCCTTTATGTGCATGGTCGAGCACGCTTCGAGTTTGATTACGACTTCAGCCTGGTAGCTGTTGGCAGCAGTTACCTTTGTTGAAAGTTGGCGGCGAGGTAAAAACGTGCCAGAGTTTAAGCCTGCAAAGTTGCTTTCATCACTTTGAGCAGGAAATGAGACAAAGATTGTGGGAGAGATTCTGGCAGGTTCTGCTGTCACTAAAATAAGTTAGAGGGAAACTAAAGTGATCTGAGAGTTTTCGTTTACCCACTTTTTATTTCCTTTGGAGTTTAGATGACGAGATGGAGAAATATGTTTGGGTGACTGTCGAAGCTGAGTCAGTACTAGCTGGTGTTGTCCTCAGGAAGAGCAGAGACTGTTGGTCTCTGCCAACTTGCCTCAGTGTTCGTTGTGGTCCAAAGAGAATGTCAGCTCCTATGAAACCAAAGACTGCCCCAGACGGAAAATAAAAAGGACGGGGAGACAGAGACAGAGATTGCCTGACATACTAAGAATTACCATAATTGGCTTTTCTACATGATAGGACAGAGGAAATAATAATGTCATTTTATTTACAGCCTTCTCTCTGCTGAAACACACACACACACACACACACACTCCACCATACACTACACCATACAGGTCAATGACACACACTGATCAGGCCTGTCCAAAACCATCAGGGGTGAGTGGCAGGGAATGGAGGGACTGGTGACAAAGCGAAACGGGGGAGAGAAATAAGACTGCCACAGCAGAGCTCCCATTTTGAAGAGCCGCTAAATGGTGTGAGGGAGCCTCGCCTGCTGCCCAGCTCTGAATGAAGCGCTCGGGCACGCAGGGTAAATCAGCGGGGTGAAAGACGGTGGAATTGGACATTAGCACTGCAAATGAGAGTCGGGATTGCCCTCTTCCCTCAGACAACGTGAATGAATGAGGAAGATCTTGGAGAGGAAGGTGTCTGTCTGTGTGTGTGTATGTGTGTGTGTGTCTGTGTGTGGGTGTGGATAAAGAGGGAGTGGGATAAAAAGGGTTGAATGTGCCAGTGGCCTGTCAAGTTATCTCACCCTGACTCGTGTTATCTGTAAATTGTCAGGAACATACTGAAATATTTGGAGCAGCCGAACGCATACTTCACATTTTTTTAAACACAACTTTGTCTTTGTTGGCCAAAGGTAACTCTGTGTATGTGTGTGTGTGTGTGTGTGTGAGAAAGACAGAGAGAGACAGACTTCTGGGGGGGGGGAGATGTCCTACTGTGGTGTCACCTGTCTGCAGCAGGAAATCCTGGACCTTGGGCACAACAATAGTGACAGGCTCCTCTCCAGATGGCCCCCCCCCACCAAACACACACACACACTCCCCCACCACCACCACCATGCTTGCGACCTAAACACTGTGGCACTTCACACACACAAACCCACAGACAACGGTAACAGCCACACCTACTGAGCATACATGACAACATCTCATACATGTTCCTATGTTTGATGTTTAACGCATTTAACCTGTCCGTTTATTTCTGTCATACATTCATACACCTACACACACACACACACACACACACACACACACACACACACACTCACACACATACATACCTACTGTTCACTGGCCTAAACACATCTTTTCTCCTCTCTTTTGAAAACTTCTTCTTTCCCCATCCTCCCTGACAGCACAAAGTGGGCTTACATTTTTGACTGACAACCACAACAGACACCTCCCCACCCTCATCCCCTCCACCGCCGGTTAATCCCCTCCCTATCCCACTCTCCCTCCCTCTCCTCTTCCTCTTTTGTTCTGAGTGACGCTCGAAAGCCGCCATGTCAGCATCTTTTCCATCTCTGATTGCCTTATTAGCCGGCGGTGGCACCCGCAGCTTTTCTGACACAGATGGTGAAGGAGGAGGCTCGAGGAGGAAGAGAGGGGTGGGGGGGTGGGGTGCTGCCTTGTGTTTGTTGTTGTTCCTTTCCCCTCCCACCTCTTCCCGGGCTTGTTTGCGTGGACACTGACACCTCGAGCTGACACTGACACACTCCTGACACGGATGCCTGTCAAAGCAGCGTGCAGAGGATGGCAGGGAAAGACTACACTTTAGCGTTTAGTGCACTTCCTGTGTGTGAACGCGTGTGCGCTTTCATTTCAGTGCTAGTCAGGTTTCTTTCACTTTGTCAGCTCAGCGGCTTTTGTCTTCAACCGCTCCCGCCACATTGACTCTGAATAGGTTTAGTTTTGCATGTATTTCAATACAGCCCATTGCATCTTGATTGGGAGGATGAGACGAGCTGAAGGCCAAACGGCTGCACTGAGCGCAGTTAAAATCACAGGCTTTTGTCAATGGCTCAAATAAGTTCAGCGTAGCTTGTGTATAATTAGGCCTATACAGTTGCGAGCAAATCTGCATGGGAATAGTTTAATTAACCAGAGAAAATGCCCGTTACTTATTTATTCAGCACACACACATTCACATAAAGGGGAAGGAAGCTGTTGAACGTGCAGCTTCTCCCAAGCAGCAGTAACTGGCACCTCACAAACATCAGGTATTATGTCCATTCCGATTATGGGATTGAGAGCTACATGCTGTTTGAAGCTGACAGCACATCTGCCTCCTCACTGGAGACTGATTCTGGCACATCCGACAAGCATCATATGAGGGATGGCTGGGGGGAGCTGCTTTAGCATATTGAAACCTCTATTTTGCCTCTCTGTAATATGCCCTGTATATTATACGAGCATTCCATTGAAAATTTTGTGGTTTCTCTTTTAATCTGTAACCAATATGTGCCCTCTTTCAAAATGGCACACTTGACGCTGTGCGTACTCGGGAGCACAGGCAGTAACAGCAAGGCTGTCATGTCCACTGGCCGTTTCCTAGCATCACGCTGTGAGGACTTCCACAGCCGATGCCAAGTCAACCCCAGCCAACCGTTGCTTGGCAAGGCAGATGCAGCTGGCCTTCTCCTCCACTATCTCTTACTTTTGAATCCATAGTATGCGTGGCTTAACGGAAGAATGATCAAACTGAATGTGTGATTTTACATGCAGAGACTGTATGGCCTTGCTGTTAAAAATTGATAAAACTGAAATTATGACCATGACCACATCCATATTATTAGTTTGTTGTTCCTTCTTTTTCTCGTGCTGTAAAAAAACATAGAATGTAAAGAAGATTTGTCAGGCGTGTTTTCTAAAAACTTGTTTTAGTAGATGGTCAAAATGTCTTAATTTCATTTCAATGACATTTTTCATTAATTCCGAATAGTTACTTCAGCATAATTTGAAATTCAGCTTGTTTTCTAGTTGTAAAACTGGGTGAAAACATTCCAGAAGCTCATTCTTAGGCTCTTCACTTACCGAGCTGTATTATTCAATAGCTTCATTAGGCAGTGTAAGGCAGAGGACTATCTGTCATTGTCAAGATATGGATGTTTGCTACTTTATTACTGCCTGCCTCTGTCCTCTGCTAGGACTACTGACAAATGTCTCTTCAGAATTATTGCACTCACCACCTTGATATAGAAACGGTGGTAGGTGTATGATTAGCGTCAAATATATGCATGAAATTAATATCTAATGTCCCTTCTGTGTTCTCAGCATACGGACCGGAGGATGAACTCGGAGTGGAAAAGACTGACGAAGAGGAGCATCTGCAGGATGATGGCCTTTCCCTGGACGGTCAAGATACAGACTATCTCTTCAATGATGAAGAGGATGGAAGAGAACACTACAGCTGCCAAAACTCTCCAGTCAGCAATGGCACTAACCCAGATGCTGGGTACGCCTCTCCACTCAGCACGACCAGTGATCAGTTGATGGATCTCAAGACCACCTCCCTTTTCAGTGATGGCCTGGAAAAGGCTGAAGAGAAGCTAGAGGAGAACACAGACTCAATCAATGGTCTGTCGCTCCAAGACAGCTTGGCAAAAATGAAAGCAGTCTATGCAAACTTGATCTCGGATGCCTCTTGGTCCAGCATTGCATTGGACATGCTGAAAAATAAACAAGGGAACGATGTCACAGTGAGCAACAATAATGGGAGTAATCATAAAGGGAGCAATGGGATCCTGAATAATCACAGCCAGAGTAATATCCCATCAAAGAACAGGTGCAGTAGTAGCAATGCCTCAGCGTCGACTGATATCACCACCAGCAGTACCACCACAAGAACAGTGTCCAGCAACAGCACCAGTGGCACCAGTGTAAACTCTGGAAACACAGGAGGTTTAGCCTATGACTGGCACCAAGCAGCCCTGGCCAAAACCTTACAGCACCCTCCATACCAACTTCTTCCCGAACCTAGCCTTTTCAGCACCGTGCAGCTCTACAGGCAAAACAATAAGCTCTATGGACCTGTTTTTACAGGCGCCAGTAAGTTCAGATGCAAAGACTGTAGTGCAGCATATGACACATTGGTGGGTCTGACAGTGCATATGAATGAAACAGGCCACTATCGTGACGACAATAAGGATACCGAAGACGATCGAGGCAAGAAGTGGTCTAAGCCACGCAAGCGTTCTCTGCTAGAAATGGAGGGCAAGGAAGATGCTCAGAAAGTTCTTAAATGTATGTACTGTGGCCACTCTTTTGAATCCTTGCAAGACCTCAGCGTCCACATGATAAAAACAAAACACTATCAGAAAGTGCCTCTAAAAGAACCAATGACAGCCCTCACTTCCAAGCTTGTTCCCCCAACCAAAAAAAGAGCATTTCAAGACTTGATGTCCCCAAGCTCCCCAGACTCTGTTGCATCTGGTATACTCCTGGGAGAAACACCTAAAGACCAAAAAGTCGCCAATCCCTATGTCACTCCAAACAATCGATATGGTTACCAAAACGGTGCTAGTTACACTTGGCAATTTGAGGCACGCAAGGCACAAATTCTGAAATGCATGGAATGTGGCAGTTCACATGACACCTTGCAACAACTGACGGCCCACATGATGGTTACTGGACATTTTCTGAAAGTAACTAATTCAGCCTCAAAAAAGGGTAAACAACTAGTTTTTGAGCCTGTAATTGAGGAAAAAATTCAGTCGATTCCCTTACCACCAACTACCACGAAACTTCCAGCTCCCAATGGAAAATCACAGTCTAGTTCCCCATCTCAGCCAGCCAGCCCTGACGAGAAAAAGGAAGAAAATGATGACGACATGGAAGAAGATGATCTAAAGACAATGGAACCAGAGAAAACGATCAAAGAGGAGATGGAAGATCCAGAAAAATCAGAGAAATCAAGAAAAGGTGGATCATACCAATATCTGAGAGAAGAAGACTTAGAGACGCCTAAAGGTGGCTTGGACATCTTAAAGTCATTGGAGAACACAGTTTCAAGTGCAATCAGCAAGGCCCAGACAGGCACGCCGACTTGGGGTGGATACCCCAGCATTCATGCTGCCTACCAGCTTCATGGGTCTTTGAAGTCTACTTTGCCATCAAGTGCACAAGTTCAGCCTTTATTCAGCAGCAACAGTGTGAAGTCACTGTCTTCTGATTTGGGCTCTGTAATTCATTCACCAAATAGTCCCTCACCACCTCCAAGCCACAAGAACAATGTTCGGGCCATGGAGAAGCTAGTGGAGAAGGTGACAGGGAAAGGTTCAGTTAAAAATGAAAAAGAAGAAAAACACTCAGAGAGTAAGTTCAGGTCTGTAAAATCACCATTACAAAGTCCAAAAGACAAACAGGGTTCACACAATCCAGAAAACATTTCAAAGGCAGTTAAAAAAACGGCAGTCGAGGACCAAACTGAATCAAAAGGACAAGAAGATGAAGACATGGAGAGTAAAACTGATGCAAAGCTTAAGAGAGAAGTTGCTTCACCAAAAAACAATGCAAAGAGCAATGGCTGCAGTAATCTGAGCATCATCACTGACCACTCTCCTGAACAACCACTTGTCAACCCTCTCAGCGCTTTGCAGTCTATCATGAACAGCCATTTAGGGAAAGCTGCAAAAGTGACAACTCCCTACATGGAGCCCTTCACAATGCTTTATAAGGCCAATAGCACCTTGTCTCTGAATAAGCAAGCAGAGTCCGTGAGTCCATACCACAATGATAACGATCAGCCCATGGACTTGACAAAATCCAAGCACGCCAATGGAGGTCCAGCTAAAAGCACTTCAAATACGCCAACCAACAACAGTGTCAAAAACAGCAAACTCGTTTCCAAAAACTTCTCTCAATCTTCAACTCCACCTCTTCGGGAAAATGCACTGATGGATATTTCAGACATGGTGAAAAATCTGACTGGCCGTTTAACACCAAAGTCTACGACCCCCTCATCTATATCTGAAAAATCAGACATTGATGGGTCTACTTATGAGGACGGTTTGGAGGAGCTGTCTCCTATCCAAAGGCGGAAAGGTAGACAGTCAAACTGGAATCCCCAGCACCTCCTGATTCTCCAGGCCCAGTTTGCCTCGAGTCTTAGGGAAACCCCAGAGGGAAAGTTTGTAATTAGCGACCTTGGACCACAGGAACGGGTCCACATTTGTAAATTCACTGGTCTCTCCATGACTACTATCTCACATTGGCTGGCCAATGTAAAATACCAGTTAAAGCGGACAGGTGGTACAAAGTTCCTGAAAAATATTGACTCTGGCCAGCCTTTGTTTTTGTGCAGTGACTGTTCATCCCAGTTCAGAACTCCCTCATCTTACATTAACCATTTGGAGTCCCATCTTGGGTTTACCCTCAAGGACCTCTCAAAGCTCTCCATCGATTTAATAGAGCAGCAGGTTGTCAGCCGAATAGAAGAAAAGACTTTTAGTTCATCGGGATTCACGGACGAAGACACAAGCTCCACATATCAGTGCAAACTTTGCAATCGGACCTTTGTGAGCAAACACGCAATCAAATTGCACCTTTGTAAAACACACGGAAAGTCACCGGAGGACCATCTCATCTACGTAAAAGAGTTAGACAAGTCTGATAAACAATGAAGTCCAGTAAATCTGATAGCATGACAGATTGCACTATAACTCCAAGCTTCAATCTGTCAAAATAGATAGTGCCACAACTGTACAAAGAATTCTTACAACACATATGATGCTGAAGAAATGGTTGCTTTACACCACATTGTTTAGTTATCCATAACAGCAGGAGCTTATACTGCAGAGGGTCAAAGCTACATTGCAAAAGTTTATGTTTTGAGGACATAAATGTACCAAAATGGTATTGCAGCCATGGCACTATGTAGTCACTGACTGATTGTTGCTTTCTTCTTAATGCACTGCATCTTTTCTGAGCCTTTGGGAGTAGTCCGTCTGTTGTTTTCAAACTGGACCATGCTCTTATTTGGACCACTGTTGAATGATTTTTGAATATATATATATTTCAACACAACTTGCATATTATTTATGAGACAGTTTGTGCATGTTTTTTTTTTTTTTTAATGTAAAGCAGTGACCATATGTCTAATGAAATTTCACGCTTGTTGAGATGAGGATGTCTGACAAATTCACAGCAATTTATATGAAGGTAGAAGCATTTGAAGGACGGTGTTATGGAATTATAAGATGATTTTAGCACTTTAACAAAGTGTAAACTGATGAAGAAATGAATGCCTAGACATTTTGAGTTGGAAGCCCCCTGATCTATAAGACAAATTGAGAAAATGAGTGTGCTATTGTTTTGTAGTTGCCACTTAAATAGCATTATGAAATATTTAGAATCTGTTTCCCTAGTTAAGTATAATTTCCTGGTTCTTAACAACATGTACAGTATTTACGTTTGTAGGTTGCCAATTTTATTATTGTGAATCTACAGTTGTAAAATTAATGAAGTTTCGAACGTATTGTATGAATAATCAGCAAGTATGTGTACATGTATGTCAGCATATCTTGCTCTTTACAATTCAACATTATTTATACTGTGTGCATTTTTATAATGTTATTTTCTAGACAAATATGGGGGGATGAATAAAGCTAAAGAGTATTGTTGGACCACAATGTTCCTTTTTCTTCAGAAAAACAAGATCATCCTTAAATGTGGTTTACATAAAATTACAGAACTTTACAGACATCTGCTCTGATGTATGGTATTATAGTACAATGTTGAAAATATTCATTCTCAGTGATAGTTTTCCAAGTTTTATCATCAACCCAATTACTGGCATTCTTTATGTTTCTTTCTGTTGTAAAATAAACTCCATGTCCTGGATTAAACTGCTGTGTCATTTGAGTGACTTTGGGACTGTGGGGAATTCAGACAGATTCAAAAACATGTGGATGATTACTATTTGAACTAAATACATTTCACTTGGGAAAATGCCATCAAATAACTCATGTACCTCGATTTCAGTTCCTCCCATCGTTGCTCCAGAAAAAAAAACATTGTATTTCCGATCGGCTGCTTTTGTCGCGCGATGGAATCAGTTCCGGAAGTGCTCACGTTAACGTCCTGCGTCACCTGGTGGTGCGTTCAAGGCCAACACGGAGCAAACCCTGATTGACGCAAATCCAGATTGTTTCTAGTGAAAAAACAAATAAAATAAATGGATATTTCAGACAATTTAGGAACATGAGTGTGCGAGTGTTGGAGAGATACGGAAAAACTGTTTAGCCAGAGGTGACGTCGTGTTAGCTGCATAACCGCTGTAAGTAAACAATAACAATAGTAAACAATAGTGATGTGTGTTCAGTCTGCTGTTTATGGGACAGATTGGGGTTGACCATACAATACTGTTTGTTATTAGTCAGTTTTACTATGTTCATGCGTTGCATTTCCTGTGTTCACCTGTGCATTTCCAACACAAAACTTAAAAAATAATTAAGTTATCTGATTTCAGAATCAGTTTTGAACGCAGAACCTTGTGCAATACTCTGTGTGCTTTTCAACAGTGCAATAGTATCACCTAGAATATTTTTCATTTCTACGTTGCATGAAATTGTGTGTGAAATGTAGATTATTTTAAACATGGTACAAAGGAGAGTAGCGTCTCAAGCACATATAAGACACATCTTTGATATGAGGATGTCATTTGTGCTGCGCTGCGCTGTACTGGATGTATTCTTCGTTGCACTAAAATGTCCAGCCAACAATCGACTGCCAGGATTATGAATCCTGACGGCACTCAGACATCCTTTCAAAAAAGAAACCTCCAGCAGCCTAGAAACAGACAGGCTACACTGACTTCGTCTGAATCTGAAAAGTCCCTTAAATGTTGGTCATCAAAGACGAGCGTCTGCAGCTTAATCTGGAGCGTGTCCTGGGGGAGCAGCAGCTCTCAAGGCTTTTCTTCCTTTAACTACCACAAGGGCCGCAATGTGTTTGAAGCAGCGTCCCCAGCAACAGAATACTAAGATCCACCGTTGTGAAACACTGCAGGGTGGAGAGCTCTAAATCTGACATGACTACAACCCATTTCTCCTGAGGGGTTTGTGAGGCCTCTGTTATTATTGCTTCGGATGGAATGAAGGAGGGAGGATAGCTGGGAAGCGTTCTGCGTCTTTGTGGTCAGTGCAGAGGAGAGTGGGAGTTGGATCAGAGCTGGCTCCTCTTAAATTATGATTGCTCAGTGGACAGATACAATCAAGAAGATTAGCTTGTCCATGAAAATTGCAATTTCAACCTTAGCAAGTCATCATATTGATTCAGTGATGTTTTGAGTACAGTATGGTGTGCTACATTCTGTCTTTTAGTGGGCAAATAAAAAACTGTATTTTCAGAGAGGTGTCCAGTTGTCTGGCCAAATGCCCATTCATTTTCGAATGCATATTGGTGGTTTCTGAGCAGTTTCTCTTTTTGCTTTTTTTCTAGCTCAGAGCCTTGATGAGCCCCAAATCAGCGAATGCCTAAGGGAATTTTCAAAATAATCCTTTTCAGGATGAAAAAAATCCCGTAAATAAAATGTCATAAAAATCAGGATTTGACACCATTGTTTAAAACAGAGCTCGGCTTTATAGTTCCTCAAGTGACACCTGATAAACGAGGCTATGACACGTCTCCACTGCAGGCATTTAAGTCGACATGCTCCCACCCCACGCAGCTCTTGAACTCTAGCCTGAAGCAAGTTCCGGGGCCTTGCAGCGTGTTCTGTGTGGCAGACACAGGAGACCGAGCACAACATGCTGGAGCAAAGCCCACATGTATATATTGATTAAATGATAACTGAAGTACAGATGTCAGATATATCTGACAATATCCAGTTGGTCGGTTGACGGTGGTTTTGTTCATCAATCAAGTTTTCAATTGAAATAAACATCCGCACGGGTGTGATACCATCATCAGGCCATATTTCTTTTGTCACATCAGATATTAGCGTTACGCATATGACTTTGTCTGATGCGTTGCTTGTTTTGTCGCGTGTGTTGTTTGCTTCAAAGCAAACACAAAGTAAATTGGCTCCATGTCATCACCATTACGAGCTGAACAGCAGCGCACGAGACAGCAGCACAAATCTGATGGTAAACAAAAGGGTGTCGATGACAAGAGTCGCCTGTTATCCATTAATAATAATCAAAATGGAAGTCACAGTAGACTGCTACTGAGTAGTAACATTTGCAAAGCCATGAAGTATTACATGTCAGGGAGATGTGCATGATGGTGCAGGCAGTGTTTGAGTACTTGTGACATGTGTACTGTGTGTGTACTCATGCCGGGAGCGAGGATTCCGTGAATTAAATCTCGTGCATCTGCACCCCCACCCAACATCCAAATAAAGATTGATGGAATTTCTAAGCTTATATGTAGCCTGAAATACAAAACCCAGGGCAAAATAAATAATAACAAAAGGCTACAATTCCTCCATTTGTTTATCTTATTACGATGCTGCTGGATCAGATTGGTGGTGAGTCGCATTCATAGTCTATATTATATTATAGTTGTTTGTTGAAATAAGGGAGAAGGGGGGGATGTGCTTTCTTTTCGACATCGACCAAAAACATAGTTAGGTAAATTGGAAGTTTTAAAAAGGTATTAATGGTGTCTCTATTTCAGTCCTGTGATGGACTAGCGACCAGTCCAGCCGCAGCAGGGATTGGCTCCAGCTCCCTGCGACCCTGCAAAGAGGTGGGTACATGGAGAAATAAACATTGTAAATTATAAAGTCATGTCAAAAATGATGACAATGTTTGTGTCTCGTAAGAAACCTGAGCCCAACATCACACACACACACACACACACACACACACACACATACACACACACCTCAGGTGGCAGGTTGCTGTCTGCTGCAGCCATTTTGACAGCAAAACAATATAGCACCTTAAATTTTCATTTAAAAAAAAAAAGGAAGGGAGCAGGATTGATCATCACTGCAACTGAGGAGAAGCTGAAGGTTTGAAATCACCTGAGACGTCTCGTCATGGACAGAGAGTTAAATCCGATCGCTTGTTGACACGTTTGTCCCCACTGAGATCTGCAGGCAGTCAGAACCATCTTGTAAAGTGTTGTGTACCTGTCAGGAAGGAGCCTTGTTTTGGAAGATACAGATGACATAATTCATCAGGCTGAGGTGAAGGCTCTTGAAGAATGGAGAAGTGACAAAGTGGATTCTGTTGAGAATAATGATGGCTGCCATCACGCTGAATGGATGGAATGTCTTTTAGGATCCATCAAAGACTTTGTTCCGTGGCGCCGGTTTGATGTGAAGTCCACAGGTGTGTTGTGTTGAAATATTGAGACATTTACATTTGAATATCCTTTTGTTTTATTCCATCATTGGTCCTTCAACTTATTGCAGAGGTGCTATAGAGATTTTTAGGCACATGGAGGAAAAAGAAGCAGCACGAGATCACAGACCAGCTTCATGGCGTCATTTCTGAAACACCACTGCTGAGTGCAGTGAGTGAGACATGACATCACCCAGCTAATCACGGCAGCCATCTGCTCAGCAGTCATTCCGGTCATCTGTGTTAATTCACATTTGAATTGGTCGGCAAAGTTTTACTTGGAAACATCAGCTCGTCCTGCGATGTCATGTCAAAGTAGATTTTGGACGACGGCAGGATCAGTCTTGTCATAAAACCTTCCCACTGGCCACCCATGCAGACTACGTCTTCCTACCAGAGTCTGGTCATGTGCTATTTAGGACCTAAGAAAAGTAAATAGGTTACACTCGTGGTGCTGTGGTTCCTCTCACAAATCCCTCATTATTTTGAACTATTCCTGGATTCGGTTGCCAGGTTTGAATGTCAAATGTCGTATTTACTTCATCCTGAGCTCTGCGAGAAAACCACTGTCATGTGGTTCAGTTTAGAGTCTTGGACAGTGTGACGAGTCTCATTCACATTCCGTCCAAACCTGACATCATTTGCATGAGAATGGGCCCCAACTCTGCGAACGTGACACGTCCCAGACAAGGGATCACAACTTGGCTGTCATATTAGGCCGGTAAATTCAGGTGACATGGATCCTGTGTCCTCATCTGGGCCAACCTGACAGTGGTTCATGTTCCCTGCTGTCTTTTTCTGAGGGACTTTGTTGGAGGGGGGGCTGCTTTTAATCAGCATGACGAACCCTGCCACCCCCTGTGCACGCACACACACACACACACACACACACACTCTGACACACGCAGTTGCAAGAGTGGGCATACGCTGAGGGGCAGTGGGCTGGCCGCTGCGCCATCATTAGTCCAAGCCTACACGGCGAGCTTCTGACACATGTCGAAGGAGCTTCTTTCGACCTACAGAAGGTGCATCCGCATTATGCAAACGTAGCCGTGTCTTCATGTGCAGCAGGACTGTCAGCGGCATGAAGGAAGGAGTGCGGAGGGAAGTGTGGGGGGCCGGTAGGGAGAGAGAGGGGGAGCAGACGCTGACAGAGGCAGAAGCGCCTTCATTCATTGAGGAATTAAGTGATAATCATGTGCTGCAAATTAATTTTAAATACTGCATTCATTTGAAATGTTGTTTTTTTTTTTAAATACTGCATGTTTAAAATGAAAATGCATGTTTCTGGCGTTATAGAAAACAAGGTTTAATGACTGACTAGAAGCTCTGTTTTTTATGAGGTTGCATTGAGAGGTTTACGGTGGTGAATCTGCATTTCATCCAAGGCTTTTCCCCCTCGTCACCTTTGCCCCCTGGCATTTTGATGACTCACTCTGCATTGGACCGTGTTCAAGTTCGAGGCACAGTAGGACATGTGTCAGCAATGATGAAGTGGTGCAGTGCAGCAGTCTTCTTGTCGTAGCTACGCACGTGATGCCCCCTCAGCCAAAGCAGGAAGAAGCACGTCTGTGTTTATTCTTACGTTGTTATTATCAAAAGGGGGTAATTTGATTGTCGTCAGAGTCAAATGTGCATGAATCCCATTCATCTCTTTATGGAAAATGTTTTACAAAACAGTTTGCTCTCATTACACGCGCACCGTTGTGACAGGACTATTCGTCAGTGTCAGTTCGTTCTATGCTTTAATTATCACCGAGCGCCTTCATAAGTCGGGTTTTGAATCAAGGTCACTTCATTTAGCGTTTGGCGCCAAACTGGATAATCACTTCCTGATCTATGCACAGTGTATCACTTCTTCAAGGCGACATAATATCCTCATATACAGGGCTGCATATTGATTCTGACCCCACTTCAGTTCTTTCATAACATTCGAAGCGGTTTGTCTTCCCACTCCCTCTGATTGAATAACTTTCAGAAACCCACAAAGGGGACTGTGAAAACTGTGGAAACAAACTGTAAAACCTTGTCACCACCGGTGACAGCACATAGCGAGTGTTAGAATAATATTGTTGTTTATTGTACCAGTACGACACGTTATACAACCAAACTGGAGCCCTCCTCCTGCTTTAAACAAATTAAAATGATCCTTTATGCCTTGACTAGTTCTCTTTTATTGCACAATTTAAACGAGAGACAACTGTCCTGCTCTTTGTTGACTGTATTGCACATAGTTGATAGAAAGTGGTTTGCAGGCAGTAATTCATTGAACTTATTTTCAGGTTGCAGCTCACCGAGGTTATTGCTTTGGGATCGAAACTGTCTCTGAACCTGCTTGTCCGTGTCCTCAGTGACCTGTAACAACGCCCGGGAAGGCCGCAGGTCAAAGAGGTGAAGTCCCGTCTTATCAACCGCTTGCAGTTGTGCAAATTTCTGTATACAGATTCAGTAGGTTAGACTTGTCTGCCATGTTTGTTCATGTTATATTTGGACATCAACAGCTAACCGGTGCTGTGATTAGCTCCCAGCAGCTGCTGATGTCTGCCGGACAGCTTCCTGCCTTTGGCCATGTTTGAGTTCATTTTAAATCATCAGTTAACTAAACGATTCCTCATTTTCACTAATTTTGCAGTGAAGCACTGATTCTCAAACAGGCCTCAGACCACTAATCCTTTGAATTTGTAACTCTCACTGCACAGTGTTGTAGTGTTTCCCCTTTAAACCTTGTTGTCCTCCAAATGAACATTCCTTTGATTCACTTTGGCTGACAGAGCTCACTGTTAGTTCAAATGTGAGCTAGGTACAAAGGGTGTCTTCTAAACTGAACACAAAGTGCTCAATGATACAAATGTGAGGCCTCTTGTTTCGAGGAGCCGACACTAATGACTTCAGCGTTTCAGAGGTTAAGTGGCAGCCCGTCAGATGTTTATTCTCCGGGCTCCCGGGCCAAAATATTCAGTACGGACATGGAGTCACAAGTGAAAAGAGTCATGAGGCGATGGCGCGGTAAATTATCTTGCCATTTGTGTTCCTCTTCCCATTTCTCAAACAGCCCCTCCAAGAGTCTTTAAGAGATGTGTTAATAGAAAAAACAACAATCCACTTAATGCCCCGAGTGAAGGGCAGAGTCATTTTTACAAGTCTGGAGATGAGATTCGGCTTTCATTGCCATGCCAATACAGTGATTTACTACTGAGCCTTGGTCCTTTGTCTCTCGGGCGTTGTAATCTTTCTCTGTCAGTTGCCAGGGAGAGAGCAACTCTTCCATTAATGCTAAATGCTATGAGGCTAACGGCTAACAGCACGCAGTCCTGGAGCTTGTTACCAAGACCGGTCGAGGAGGCAGGTGCAGAGTGTTTTAAGACACTGCATATGTCGCAGGTTTTATTTTGAAAACCCTAAATTCAGTCCCTATCATTAGCCAGAGTTTGACATCTCTTTAATTAGCAGTTATCCAACAACCATGATCGCAGCATAAACGAAGTGACAGAGGAGTGACAAGAGGGCGGCAAATGAGCAGGAGCACGCTGACAAGTAAGGACTTTGTACTAAATTGTGTTAATATGATGAGTTAGTCTGATGAGCCAAACAGACGCTGTTATGCACCGTCTGCATCTGGGCGGATTTATCCTGAGACTGTCAATCTGTGATTTGCCCAGTATCACTGGTCCTTTGTCACTACAGGACTTGTATCGCCATGTAAAAACTGGTCATTGTGTCAGTCAACTTCACAGGGTAATTTTAACAAATAACCACGTCCAAACACCTCAAATTAGGAGCCATACCCCAAATCAATAATCTACTGTCCTGAGTCACCTATTTCAAGTTGAAAACAACACTTTCATCATGAATCCGACGCACGTTGAATCTCTGAAGAGGCTGGTGCAGGTTGGTAACGTGCCCTTGGTGATGATCAACCACACTATTCAGTCCTAAACAAGAATTCTATCATATCTGCTTCACATTGGGGGGGTTTTGGAGCGTTCCTTTTACGAAGTGATGTGTATTTCCTCTGTCATACCTGTCCAGCAGTCCATGCAGGGAGCATTTCTGCTTTGTTTGTCACCAAAAGCCCTTCTCCAACTTCTGTTTAAACTCCCACACTGTCACTATGCGGCTCGCTCCTGCGCCACCGTGGGAGTATTAACGCATGACATCTACAATGGTCTTAACAGCGCACGTCGAGATTGAGTTCCCTATGCAGCCTGTACGCATCTCCGCTTACCTTCACTCTGAGTTAAGCCAACGCCGCTGCTGGGAGAGAGATGTGACAAAACCAGGGGGAAGGGAAGTGGAAAATAAGGCAGAGCCAAAGCCGAGCTGCCATTCAGCGACAGGCGTTTTGACAATCATAGGCTGTCATCACTTTCTGATCAGACCTGTCAGCAAGAAATTCTCCGGCAAGACGGCGCGGCAGAAGGAGCATCCGCATGTCCCCCCTCACTGCGGATATTGAGAGTTGTGTTATATATGTGGGCCTGCACGCACACGCAGCACGCCCAGACGTGCAAACACATCAAACATGTCAGAAAGTGCGACGTACCCTAAAAATAAAACTGACTTGGTTACACAGAATACAGTGCGCCGTCTGTGAGGGCTGTGGGGATATCCCCCCCAAACACACACACACACACACACACACTCAAGAACACTAAAAGTGATGGAGTACGCACTGGTGGAAAGAAAACAATATAATTAGTGGGCCTGACAAGTGTCACTCCAACTATCAATCCCATCAGTCCTTCAGGTTCACATACAACAAATTAGATTCTGGAAGGTTCTTTTACACACAGATAGTCTGCAAAGACTTGAAAGTATCCAACATTACATCCGTCAGCTTCATAGATGCTGAAGGCCTTTAGACTTTGACCCTGAGAAGACACGGTCTCCTTGACCCCGCTGATCTGAGCAGGTTCAAACTGGTTCAGGGGATCAGATACGGATTTTGGACCTAAGCTGCAAAGAAAGTCGTGGTACAGTGGTCTGGTGGACAGATCTGAGACAGCTGGAGCCGCTGAGTCCGGGCTGACTGACATGAACGTATGCGCACGTCATGTTTTGACATCTAGTCTCTGATCCTAGTTTGAAGACGGTGGAATGCAGATCCAAGTACGGACACCGGGGCATTTCAGCTCGAATGTGTCAGTTTGAGGTTTCCAAATACGCGCGTTTGTGTGTAGCAACAATGTCTGAAGACCTGCAGCACTTAGAAACCTGTTGTGAGCCTGGTCGGATGTTATGTCCAGTAGATACTCTAATTATTCTCTGTCCAAACAGAGAAAAACAACAAGGGAAACAGAAAAAAAGAGGACTGAAATAACATCTGTCAAATCGCCTGAGTCTCACTGCCAGTCAGAGGAGCACGGCTGAGTGAAACAGCAGCTGTAAAATGTTATTTATTTGAATTATTTAAAGACACAAAGTGGCGAGTGAGTATTGTCTTATGTATTTCAACATTCTAAGTAAACATCTCGTGGATTTGTTTTTTTTCCTTTTGAACTCGTTATCCATTTCTTCTGTACCTGGCTGAGGAAGGCGACAGACGCAACCTTGTTTCACTAACTCAGGATGACACGTTTATCATAAGTGGGGGGGTTTCACGGATCACCATCAGCACAAACTCCTGATACCGGACTACAGAGGAGCAGCGTCCTCCTTCAGGTTGTCTCTCTCACATTGTTTCCCGGCAACTACGACAACAGATACGAGGAAGCGGTGTCCGGATACACAGGAAGTCGTGTCTGGTCTGTCAGGTGTATGATAAAACAACAACAACAACAACAACTACAAATGAGACAACACACTGCAGTGATCTAACACAGGGTTGTTACAGCAGCCTCCTGACCCGCAGCTTTCGTCTGCTTCCTTTGCTCGTTTTGTTTACACCAACAAACAACCTGCTGGTCTTCATTCCCCCCCCCCCCCCCCCCCCCCCCC
>CAAKHB010007440.1:61371-94973 GCA_901007665.1 Aeoliscus strigatus | reverse complement strand
TCCCTTTTTTTCCCCCCCCCCCCCCCCCCCCCGGCTTCTACCCCCCCCCCCCCCCCGTTCTCCTTTCTCTCCCACTCAGTCATCAGTCCAGCACACGACGCCGTTTGCCTTCGAGATCCCACGTTCAGTGCGTGGCAGCGGTGGCAGACGTTGCGTCTGTGGCGTCTCCCAGTGTCAAGGCGTTTGCAGATATTAAGAGATTGTAACACACAGACTAATTAAAAAGGTGAATTTCAAAAGCAGTAAATGAATATGCAAACAGGGTGTGTGTCTGTTTGTGGGGGTTTTTTCTCTCTCTTTTCTGAAGTGCTGATAACAATGTGGCTCTAAGCTCTTCTCTTAATTTTTCTGATCCACCGTGACAAACAAACAGAAACGATAATCCTATTATGTTTTTTAATGGCACAGTTTTGTTTTCACAACGTGGTTAGACGTGTGTGTGTGTGTGTGTGTGTTTGTGTGTATGTGCAGTGTTTCTTTGCCCTCGCTGACAAAACTTGAAATCAATTTTCAGCCACCTCTTCTTCAGTCCACACAGTTTGGTTTTTTTGACTAATTCATGCCTTTGTATTCATTGTTGTGATGTGTGTACGTCCTTGTACCGGTCAACTATACAGAGCAATGTTTTCTTCTTCACGGCAGAATTTACATTAAGTAGCTTAGCATCATTCTGGGTTATTATAAACTGCCATTTTTCATTACTCTGGGAAAGATACGTCCATTTGTTTTGGAGGACTCGCCGAACGTTGACACTGGGAGTATTTTTGTTGGCTTTCTCCTT
This sequence comes from Aeoliscus strigatus, assembly GCA_901007665.1. NCBI lineage: Eukaryota > Metazoa > Chordata > Actinopteri > Syngnathiformes > Centriscidae > Aeoliscus > Aeoliscus strigatus. Next base: position 94,192 of record CAAKHB010007440.1, on the reverse strand, counting down.
AAAGCATTTGAATTAATGTCCCTTCAGTGAAATGTTGTGGACTTTTATCCACATGATGCACTCTGTTTTATTAGCCTGGAACAGAACGAGAACGTGTTTTGTACGTCTGGCTGACAAGAAAGTCAAATGTAATATAATTCAAACAACCTGAGAGCTGGAATGAGACGTCTGTATTGATACAAACACATTTTTGAATCTTTAAGGACGATAAATGATCCCGAAACTTTAAATCCATAACGAAACTGGAACGTTCTAATTATATCTTTTACATATTAAAGCCCTTACCCTTGTTGCCATTCTAACTCCCTGTTATGTTTGATGAGCTGACGATGAGAAGTGTTCCTATTAGCATTAGGACTGTGAGTTTTGTTTCTAAGGTCAAAAACAAATGTTTTTGGTTACGAGGTGGTCTGAATGTTCTGTACTTCATAAATGTGAATTAAAAAGCTTTTGCATGTCCCGAGAGACAGTATTTAATAAAACTACAATTGGAAGTTGCATTTTTATAATTGCTTAGTATGTGTCTTCTTTCCACCGTCCATGCAGAGTGTTATTAGACAAGAGACAAACTAAACTATTATTACTATCTATCTAAACCGTGTAGATTATATTTATGGGCAATTCAGTTGCTCAGAAGCACTGCAGGCTTGAAATGTGCATTCTCACCACTAGGTGCCACTAATTCCTACATATTGGCCCTTTAAATAAGCGTCAGGAAAGGTGCTGTGCGTGTAAACTACGTTTTGACCGTCACGTCTCAGCCTGGCAGGCTCATGTTTGCTGTGGGCGGCAGCAGTCACAGCTGCTGTGACGTCTGACAGGCCCATCTCGAGTTCATCCAGCTCGTCTGTGATGACAGCTTCCACAATTCAGGACACCAGCAGCTCCCGGCTTCCTGCTGTGCTGCTGACTGCTTTAGAGAACCCAGTGTGAGTGTGTTTCTCCTTCCAAAGTCTTTACAATGATTGAACTTGAGTCCAGTAATAGAGTTGTGAAGTGGGTGGACCTTTTTTGTTTTGTTTTTTTCGGGGGGGGGGGGCAAAATTCAGAAATCCTGTCTTTTTTTCCTGCATATAAAGTTCTGCAGAATGGCACGTCCACCATCGTGGATGTTTAAACACGAGACATTCTTCAAAGCTGTGTCACATTATTTGTGTATTTCAAGTACAAACATCTGCGGTGAAGTGTGGTCCCTGTAGCTCATCATCCATTTTCACCCTGACATTTCTTAAACTGTACTTCAAGAAACATCTGACACCTGCAGCGAAAGTGTCCATGACCCTGGAAAAAGTGTTGACTTTCGCCCCAGACATCATCTTTCCTAAACCGTAACCAATTGTTTTCCTCCGCCTAAAGGTCAGAATTGATTTATCGTAAAATGAAAGTCAAGGGGAGTGATGTAAAGTAGCAGTGTCAATGAGTTGCAGATGAGGCGCAGTTGGTTGCCGTTACAGTCTGGACTTGATTCAGAAGAAACGATTACAATCAATCAGCTGTGTCCAGGTGTAAAGTTCAGTGCTGACATGAATGGGTTAAGTAAGGGTTAATCAGCGGGTAGGTGCACGTTAAACGGTTTTAAAGGCACAAACCTGTGGACCTTAAAACCATTTAACATACACGTACCTGTTGATTAACCCCTTTATGCCATTGTCATTTGCCAAAGAAACAGAAATTAGATCATTATTTATGTATTATACAAGTCTTTAAATCGTTTAACTCATCCAAATTCTTGTACTCTCCAAACAAGTTGAAAGACATGTTGAAATCATCCATTGTGCAAGTTTTTAACACTGTCACTGAGAGCTGTAGTTGTTGTTACTGCTGACGGTTGCGCTGCTCGTGCGCAGTTTAATGTTGCCCATGTTACATGTTGCACCGCCGATGGACATTCGATACGTTAAACATGAGCCGAGACTACATGTGCTTTAAATGGTTTTAACGCACGGGCTGCCAGCCAATCACAAAAGAGTATTCACAACGACCATGGTGTAAACTGAGTCATTTATTTGAGGTGTGTTAATCTTCACCAGAAAGAAAACGCCACTGTTTGCGCTCTCATAGCTGCTATTTGGCATCAGAAGATGTGTCAAACCTACCAAAACGTGAAGCTTTATTCCATCAAACCCCACGGACAGGAATCTGCAGAGAGGGCCAAAGACAGCACCTGGGGGTGAGCAGGGTGAGTCAAAAGTGAAACACCACCATGCCATCTACTTCTGGAGTAAGACATGAGCACTTTATGAAAAAAAAAAAAAAAAAAAAAAACTTCTTACGTGCATTAAGCCCTAAAAGTGCTTGAAAGTACAATTTGAGCTCAGAGTGTCACCAACGTAAGCAGGATACCTTCACGGAGCAACTTCGGCATGGCTGCCTATTTCTTGATGACAACCGATGGCACCTTCTCTTCCAAACTAATACCTGAACTAAATACTTTATTCCCCTTGAACTCCTGAAGCCTGTGAATGTGCTGGCATTATGTTCCCTGCGCCTCGTGCCCTAATCACCAGATAATAGTCTCAAAAATGCCCAACGTGAATAAAAACCACAGAGTACTTATACTGACATTGTATGAGTTTCATTTTAAAATGTTTCACCTTCTCCTGGAGCAATGAAGAAAAGTCTACATGTAATTATTGTGGAAGTGTTTGTTTGAATCTTAGTCGACAGAGGTATTTAAGAGTCTGAGCCAAATCCTCATGCAGTCTCCCTTGAACCCGACAGAAGACACCGAGACCCCTTTAATCTTGGGGGTAATGCACTGACAAGCTCCTCTGACACACCTTTCATTTGAAATGTTTTAATGTCTCTTCACATTCTGCTGCTGTCGTCTTCTCTCCTTTGCGTCTTCAAGTCTCGTCACCCCTCTTTCCGGAGGTAGGCGTCAAAGGCATTAAAAAAAAAAAAAAAAAAGGAAGCCTGAACTAACTTCTGAGGAATATCAGTCCAACTTTAATCAAATTTTTCCCGCAGCTCTCTGGAGAAGTTCATTCAAAAGTGACAGCATCCTTGGCGTCCACGTTCACACAGGACAAGTACGAGCGCTACGGTTTGGTGATCAGGTTCTCTGATATACATTTCTATCCGAAAGCCACCAGAGATTTATCACAATTTTTATTTATCCAAGAAGCAGAGCACCTTTCAGTTGATTAATCCATAATATGACAAGCTATGAATGAGTTTCTCTGTCTAAAACTACAGCCGACACACACACACACACACGTCTCTGCCTCCTCTCCGAGGCTGCAGCGATCCCTAATCTCATGCAATTTGTTAATTGGAGCATCTTAGCTGTCTGCTGCTTCTCAGACAATCAGACCTTTCTAAGAGGATTGAAATGCTTCACATGCTGTAGTTTTGGACACCGCTTCACCGTTTAAATACCAAACTAGACAGCAGAAAAGGTTTTGAGGTCTGGTTCGTTGAAGGTATGAAGGGTCCGGCCTCCCACCGTGTCCACCGCAGGGGTCCTCAACGTGCCATATGGACACATTTGGTATGTTTGAACATGAGATCATCTTTGGACGTAATAGGAGTGAAACCCCAAGTCTGTTTCTTATGAGATTTCTATGAGGAAATAAGAATAGCTTCTCATATCTGAAACATAAACAACAAATCCTGCCCTGACAAATAGAACATTTGATACCACAAACCATGCAAACACGTTTCGATGGCAGTAACAGACCACCACCTCCTGCCCCGCTCTGGAGATAAATACACACACACACACAAACGCACAAATCATAACATACATCATTAATGCATTTCACTTCAAAGTCTTGGCAATTTTCCAATGACATTCACTCTCCTCCAGGGTCAAACAGCATCCCACTACCTCTGTATCAATTATTAAATATTTTAAGCAGCATCCCGCCTCCACCTCCGTCAGCCCCTCGAGACCGATGCCGTTATCATTTGAGTCAGAGTCAGTTTCCATCTGCATTTGTCATCCCTGCACCACATTTACGAGTTATCAATCGCTGTGTCGGAATGCAAAATAACTGATGTTCTTTGGGGCGGGATTGGATGGGACTATCTGGGGCTTTCAATCAATGCATATTCTCTCTCTCTCTCTCTCTCCTGTGTCACCGCTCCCTCATAAATCTCAAAGCATTGTGGGGCTGTAATGTATTTGCGGGGGGTGGAGGCTCCGCTGCGGGTGCCGATGGGGTGGGGGGGTCCAGGTGACAGAAGCAGGGGTTGTATTATCAAACATTACACCGCAGGGCGAACACGGTATCAAGGGCTTTCAGACTGTGTTAGCGCAGCGCTGTGGCAAAGGAGGAGGCACGACAACAGCATGCAGGACAAGAAGGGATTAGTTTCTGTCGACCATAAATCAACTCTCCAGCTAAACTAATCTTTCTGGCTGGATGGCAGAGTAAATAGTCGAGGTATAGGGATGTAATGTGTGCTTGATGCATGTGGTTATGGCTGCCTGGCTGCACACAGGAAAGTGAGAAGCATTCTGCCAGCACTTAGAAGTTCAGTTGTTGATGTACACACTTTCGCGAGATCCTTCTCTGTCTTGTTGCACATGAGCGGAGTGAGCCGGCCACGTGTCACATGCCAGTGGGAGATGATGTGCTCAATCATCTATCTACCTAAAGTTGCAGTTGTTACGATTTCGTTGATGGTTGGTCTGACGACGCCGATGATGTCATCAGATATGAGCAGGTGCGAGCAAAGTGTCACGAGGGGGTATCGTTGTTGCCGTCTCCAACTTGGGAGGCAACCACCGTTGGATTGTTTCGTGACACACACACACTCGTCGACGCGAAAGTCTGCTCACGTCATGAGCAACGTTTGAATTAGGGTGGGAAACCAGCCTCCAGTCTGCGACGACCTTCACATGAATTTTATAGCGATAAGCGACAGCTCACTGTGGCTTCTTCAGCTTGCTCTGGCTTTAAAAACAGTGCAGTTATGAAAATGATCCTGTTTGGCAGGAATATTTAGAAACAATGAGAAACACTGATTCACAAATCGTGTTTTCTGTGATTGCTGTAAAATAAAATTCAACTCATGTCTCGCAAGCGGAATTCTTTAAATATGAAGTTAGAATAGCTGGATGTGTCCTGTTTGCATTCATTTAATACAGTTTAGTCTGTAAAAACAGTTGATGACCGTTATTCATATTTATTCCTATTCTTTTTTACTCAGGGATACATTTCTTTATAACATTCTTTCAAGGGTTTCAATTTGGGTTTTGTTTTTTTTGTATTTGTAAAGTTCAAATTCACAATAGCCATCCAGTGTCTTCACTGGAAATTGTTAAAATTGAACAAAAAATTAAACTTATGAGCGCATGTCCAAGTTTTGAGATGTTTTGGACGGGCAAAAAAACAGTGAAAAAGAAAAAGTGAATTCTTGAGCTCTAATTAAACCAACCTCTCTGACTTGTCTGTACTCGTGTGCAGCATATACCTATTGTCATCAAATCTCTTGGCTCTTACTTCTGTGATGACCTGGAAAATGGCACTTCTAAAACCCTCCTCAGCAGCGTGACAGATGGTTATACAGTAATTCTGGGAAATAATGAGGCCATTACCATTTGAGGATACAGTACAACACAGCGCACGAGGCCCCTTAATGTCTGAGCGGTAGGAGGGGCAACATAATAAGAAGCCAAGCCAAGTCTTCACAGAGGCAATTTGAGTTCAAATACGACCGCAGGGAAACAAAGAAATCCCCGGTGACATGCAGCCCGTTCCGAGTAAATCGCCTCTTACATTTTTGTGAGGCCTCACCTGATAAGTTGTTTTTGCCACTCAGGTTGAAGACACCACGGGGGCCCTCAGGAGCTAAATGACTATTTGAAATTGGATCCCTGACACATCGCGGGTCATTTTTTTTTTGTGCTCCCCGCAGGCGACAATAATCGACACGGAATATGCATCAGAGATTAAAAGTTGAATGGAGTTTTGTTCGGTCAGTTATTCTTCGTGTCCTTTTGACTGCAAGACGGAGAATCATCTCACCGAGTTGTGAGTAGTTCATAAACATACTCAGTATCAATAAATCCTTTTAGGCTATATCCTCTGTAGTCACATTTCAATGACTTTACGTTTTCAAATCCCAGAAATGAACCGTCAGTGTGACACACTCCAGTCAGCCATCACTTTGTCAAACCCTAATGGGATCAGTTGACCTTCTCACGAGGGCTAACATCCCTTTCATTCAAGCAAAGAGAGCTGTTTGCTCGTATGTCCACGTCTACGTGCCGGAGCATCACCGGCCGGATGCAGCTGGCCAGTTGCAACGTTGCATTATTCATAAAACATAAACACGTGAAATGGATTCCACCGGTCCACTCCCCAGCAAAGTCACAAGATTAATGAGTCACTCTTTGGGTTATAATTCAAAGTTCATCCTCACATACATCATATTTTGAAGCACATAGATTATAAGAGAGAGAACATTTATCATATGACAGGGCAAACACGTAACTCACACACACACACACACACACACGGTGCCCGTCTGCCGCTTCACACACACACACAATTTGTTGTGGCTGAAGTGCATCTCTCACGTCCTGTTATTCTAATTTTATTCCAACGCATCTCCTCTCAAGCATTAAAGTGCCGTTTGCACAAACACATGAGAGCTAATAGTCGAAGAAGCTGGTCATTCCTAAACTCCGCTGCCCTGTGAGAGTGAGAGACGATAATCATTCATCACAATAATCAAACCGCGAGACACACCAATGCTTACATGCTGCTTCAGAAATTGGTAGTTTGAGGCAGCAGAGGAATTACAAACTCTTATGTTAGCTTGTAATTTTGGCCTCTTTTTGTAAATTTGATATGAATGTGTTTTTTCCATCACTTAGCATCTGTACACTCCTGTGAGCACCAATTCACACATCTGTTTATTCATTTTTATTTGATTTGTGACAACAAATGCTGCTGCAATCATCCGCCAGTTAGCACAACCCACAGACACCTTGAACAAATAAGCAGCACTTCCTCCAAAGTGCGTTAAATGTCACATTGGGTGATTCATACCTCGGAAAAAACGTAATCCTTACCATCCGTAGCCATAGCAACATAAAGTTTTTAACACTTATTTGTGTAACCTGAGCAACGTCCTTTTGTCAATATATTTGAAACTAAACCTACTGTTACGATGGCACAATGGAAATACAGGACCCAGACACAGACGAAAACTTACTCTTTCATTTTTTGGAAAAAATACACACTAGATCTCCCAGAAGGTGTAACAAACATAAAGCTAAGGATTGCATATCAAAAATAACAAGGCTATGAAAAGTTAACTAAACAATTCAGGTACTCACTCAAGAACAGGACAAGACAAGACAGGCTATGGATCAGGGATGCGTTCTCAGGTCACAAGACAACGATCCGGCACAAAACAAAAGACTTGACAGGCTTAAATAGGGAGAAGGGGAAACAGGTGAAACAAATCAGGTAATTAAGGGGGGAGGGCAAGGTGGCAGAAATGACAACACAAACAGACTTTCAAATTAAAACAGGAAGTGAAACTTGGGCACAGAGGAAACATGGCAAGCTTGACCAATGTAACACCTACATAGAGGCAACAGAGAGGGTGCTAGTTTTATGTTTATCAGAAGTAATACTAAAAGTTGTAAAACTATTTCCAGATTTCTAGCTTGACTTTGCCTCATCTGCGATGCCAAATCCTTTGACTTCTACTTCGTAACCCTGACAGTTACATTGATGAACGGCATAAACATGCATGAAATTGGATTAAAAAAAAAAAAAAATTAAAAAGCGATGTCGGTTTCAGCAAAAAATAATTCATCCAACAATACAAGTCTGCTACATTGGATTAACCACTGGTCAAAAATGAATCACAGACTTCACAACTTTCTAGCAATTTCTGGTGACAGCTGATAACCTCTCAAACATCCCAGCAAACATTCACCCTGCCTCTCAAAATGATCGAGTGTATTATGGTCTAATCTTCCCTCAAATACTTGATAAGAAAGGCTAATTTGTGCGTTGATGGAGCCGAGAACGCAGCTGAAGCTCACCAGTAGATACAGATATCGTATCATCGTCACAAAGAGCCCTGACTGCACACATTTAGAAACAAATTGGTCTCTTCACAAGTCCAATCACAGTTTTAGAGAGTTGATGCCGGCAGATTGAATTCTCTCCAAATTGGCATGGCAATGTCACAGATGCCACTTCAAAATGAGGTTTGAACTTATATTCATTCTGAAGCTCATTGGCTTATGTTAATCCTCTCCATTTGCCACTTGTCAGCAGCAAGTGTCATTTAGTGTTGCCATCATCGTCTTTCGTCTTTCAGCCTTTCAGTAACTCACACAAGACGTGTCGGTCTTTCAATCAAGCCAGGAGGGTTCAGATCAGCTTAAACTTTTCTGGCCATTGATTACAGAAGAAATGATGCCAGAAATGTATCCAATTTGGCCAAAAACGAATGTTTTGAAGAAAAGTGACGGCCCGGGGGACCAGGGCCGCCACCCAGATATCAGAAGTAGTACAGAGAGTAAACAACAGGACAAATAGGAGCCTCACGATGTTCAGAATACACTCATAATCCCACAGCACAGCATCTGCTCTCGTATGGACATGGAACACTAATGTACTACTGGCTACTAAGAACTAACTTTTAGGATTGACTTTAAAATGATTGTATTCATTTTTTAAGGTCTATTTAAGGCCCGGCCAGCCGTTCCAAGGTCTAGGCTGAAAACAAAAGGCATCAGGGCCACGAGGCTCTGGAGCGACCTGCCAGAGGAAATCAGGTTGACAGAGTCTTGTCCTTGTTTTACCTCTCTCCTCCAGACACACTTACAGTTCATGATGTAATGTTTAATCTGTTATATATTAAAATGTAATATGCAAAGTTACTATTATTACAACTTGATTAATATAATAATAATGTAATGACTCACATGTACTTAGGTAATGACCCCTGAGTACTATTATATCAATGTATTGACCAGTGAGTGCTGATGTAATAATGCATTAACGTCGGAGTACTCTGATGTACTAATTACTACAAAATACTCGGGTATTAATGCAGTAATAAGTGGTGAATAATCATATACTGTAGAAATGAGAATGTATTCAATAAATTCAGGTCATCGTGTACAAATGACTACTATGTATTTATGACTAACAAAATAACAGATAAGAAAAACACGTATTATTAAATACACATGAAATATCGTAGTCATGACTTCTGGGTACTCAAGTATTCATGCAGTTAAGCCTGCAGAGCAAATGTATTTCAAAATTGACAGAATCCATCTTTGGGAAGAACATTTTCCCTTTCACGTGTCGTTAGCGTCCGTCCTCTGTTCCTGCTCTTCACTCCTATCTACAGGAGCATTGTGGGTAAATGTGATCTCACTCTACTTATCATCTTCCCTTTGATGAGCAAATGAGAAGTCCTGCGCCCTTTGAAGCATTTCCGTGCGGCACGTTCAGGCAATTAATGTGCACGTGGAAAGGCAGAGCGCGAGTGGATGAGAAACGACGACGAGGACGCAGAGGAGTCAGGGTGTCGGGACGGAGGAGAGAGACGGCTTTCAGGCTTCGTCACCTCCATCCAGTCGCCTCTGCCCGCGTGATTTCATCTGTGAACTTTCTTAATGAAATAAGTAATTAACATATTATAATGTGCTACAGTTTGATTTGACAGAAATCTTTCTGCATATCTCACACTATGCTAATTTAATCTGTTCCTCTCTCGCCAAGCTGACCTTTTGTGATTAGTTCCATGGCAGGTTCCTTCAGTGGGATATTACTGTTGTAACAGGCGGAAGTCGCTGAATATAATCGGTATATATTTACTATTTGTATCCACTAAAACAATTCCATAAATGAATTCGATGTGTGTGTGCAATCATCCTTCCAGAAAGCTCTCAGGTGTAGTTTCTTTGTGGCACGGTGACTTATCGCTGGGTCCGGTAGTGATGGTTTGTTGTCTGTTTAGAACCTCTTCTGTCATGTCCATTACATTAAAAAAAAAAAAAAAAAAAGCAAAATCCCAAATGACAAGGTGTCAATGCTCTTAGATTCACAGATCAAGAAAAGATCCTCTGCTGAGAACAAGAGCGTTTCTGAAGGCACAAATATCCAAACAAATAAGCCTGTCAACGATAATTCCTCCTTGCGGCTGCTACAGCCAACGTCCCAAGTTCCTACGCTCCTCAAACTCATCTCACTCTCCAAGAAAACTGCCTTTAGCCATCATCCCGCTAACCATCCGACCGTCGTTACAACGATCAAATGGGACTCAAGCTATCGCCATCACATATTCACATTTCACAGATTTTCCCCCTGCAGAAAGGGGAGAATAAATATCATTTTATGCAATTATGAAAGGCAGAGCGGTGCACGAGGAATGCAGGAAGTGGAGAGGAAGTAATCACGGCAGCAGCGTGGCGTTGGGAAGACTGACAGAATATGTGCCAGCGAGTAACGAGACACCGCAACGGCGAGCTTCTTGTTCAGGCTTTGTGACGGCTGCGAGGCCTCGGGGCGCTCTGACAACATTACGGTAGTCTTCACCTCCTATACACAATACTTGTGTCATCATCGCCTCGGTGTGGCATCACCCATTTGAGAGTTGACACAGCTGCTGTTTTAAAGTGTCACTTACGGTTTCAGGCATGAGCTTATTAGTTCAATCAGACTCAGCGGGGATGCCTCGTGCGTGCCAACTTAAAATCAAATCCCAGCAACTTCGCCAAATCTTCGCTGGCACTTGGAGTTTTAAGTATAAAATTTTGATTTTGTAGAGCATCCCTGTCTCCTGGCAGTCACGGTGACAGATTTGAGAGGAGACTTTACCTGGGACGTTCTGTCGGTCGTGTTTTTTTTTGTTTTTTTTTTTCCAGGTAGAACGGCAGCGGAGCTCAGAGATGACGTACGTGTCACAGAGGGACCCGCTGGTGGTGTGTGCAGTTGCGTTGTCCGTTTTGATTTTGATGTGTGTCTGCTTCCCCTGAGATTTCATTTACGGACAGAATTTCTTTTTCATCGTCCGTCACTTCCCAGTTTTCTTCACAGTCGAATCCCCGTCACACAACCTGGCAGTCGATTCTTATGTAAATACCTTCAAGCCAAACAACCAAAGTGAGAATAGATGTGTGTTATGACTTCAGCAGTAGGCTCATACATGCAGTCAATATTTATTCTGTGTTTGTTACCTGGGAAAACAGTCAGATTTGATGTGTCTGGAATCACAGGAGTGTTGTCCCATGTCTGGTCAATGTCCAATCACCAATAAAATAAATGTTTTAGCTGCTTTGAGGGACACTACTCACGCAGTAGTCGAGTCCCTGAGGGTGACTAGATTACATCCAGCAACTCAGACAATAAATGCATCAAATTTTGGGGGCGGAACCATTTGACAAAGCAACACAGTCTATTGAAATCGGAATTTCAGTCATGGAGCACGATTTTAATCTCGTTATTCCATCAAAAAGCCTGTTTTTGTCCAGGTTGAGTGCAGGTATTGTCTCTGTGCTCCTTATGTGCAGATGTGTGTGTGTGTGTGTGTCTGTAAAGACAAAAGAGCTTAAGGTTGGCATGACACACGCTTGTTATTCTACCCAGCACTCAATCACACAGCAGCCCCACGAAAAAAGAGAACGCTGCGGCGAATCACCCTCCATGGCGCTTTCCTCTTCCTCGACCTCTGTGATACTCTCCCTCTCTCCGTCTCTCTCTCTCTCTCTCTCTGTCTCTCTTTCCCCTGCAGTGTGTGTGAGTGGTATCCATCTGTCAGTTGTCAGTGCCAGGCAGTGATACAGAGAGCTGTCACTTCTCGTCAGCCCACATCGGTGAGGCCTTTTGCAGCTGCCCTGCTTACTCTGGGCCAGAGGAAGTGAGTGTGTGTGTGTGTGTGTGTGTGTGTGTGTGTGTGACTGAGGAGTAGGAGAAAGGAAAAAATAAGGAAGGGTATTCAGGGGGCAGCAAAGCAATTAAACCGCAGACAAAGAACCAGTACAGGACGTACAACAGACTGTAAATATCACATTACCTAAATACGTTCAGCGCTGTTTTCAAATGTCATTAATCCATCCGTGACCTTCACTGCCTCTGTTGGTGACCAGCAGTAACTGCCACAACATTTACAGAACTCATCTCCTCGAGAAAATGTCTGATGCCGCCTCCATGGTGAAACAAACACAGATGTGTGTAAACAGTGAAACCTCCCAGCCCAACACCTACGTGCCTAAAAGTATGCAAATGAGGACCGTCATTAACTCGCTATCCAGTGAGGGAGCTACAGATAGTAATGGAGACGTACTCTTACAGGCCTGTGACCACAGTGGAGTGTTATTTTGCTCCCTGCAGGTCAGTGAATGTGTATGTCATCACTTCCTTTCCTCCCAGTTGCTCAGGTGAATCAAACTTCAAAGAACATTAAAACGACAAACTGACGGTTCCTGTGTGGTCGCGAGCCTCACTCAGTCATACAGACAAAAACATGAATATCCAAACTGAAGAGGCTGCAGTTATCTGGGGATGTCAGACACACATGACTCCTCAGGTTACAGTAGAAGGAAATATGTATTTATACATGTGATTTTAAACCATCTGAAGAGTTTCACCTATTTTTAAAGGTGGTTAAGTATCTTTCTGGAAGAGAAACACTTCTGTTTCCTGTGTTGTCAAATCAGAGTGACTAATTTAACAACATGATGGCCACATTCAGCAGCGGCGTGTTTCTGAGTCGGAGCCATCATGGTGGAACATTTCAGGAGAAAAATGTTCACATCACAGGAAAGTGCAGACTCAGCAGTGTTTATGAATCATTCGGTGGTGCGACGTGAACGCCGTCGGAGCACCTGAGTGAGCACTGATGAGTAACACGCATCAGTGGAAAACTTTCTGGTGCCGCACGCTCATATTAGGTTCAACAGCATTTAATTTAAGTCAAGAGGGCTTCGGAGCTGAAACTGTCCTGGTACACACACATTTGTGGGTCACGTGATGTCGACAGACTTTTTGTTTTGTTTTGTTTCCTCACATCTGATATAAAATCATATTTCAAAAATCATTTTGACACATGTTGACACTCAAAAGTAAGGGTAATGGAGCAGTATGTGGGTGTAATATCAATTATTAAAATGAAAGGGTTGTTACCTCTTAAGAAGAATATACATTAACATTTCTTGTTTTGTTTTAAAAAAACACTTTATTTCAACTTCTAAAGTTATAATTTGATGTGATTGATTATTCTGATGTAGCAGTTACGCACATCTGTATGTATGTGCTCTCTCCTTTGAGTGTGTTAGGATTCGTCTGGTAGGTTACACACATACACACACACACACAAACACACACACACACACACACACACCAGCTTTTAAAAGGATTTATGCACAAGTTGAGAGTAAATGTTATGATATGGATGAATATGAATAATTTCTCCCCTCCTGGTTCATATATATAACATTTCTGTGCTGTTTAAACATTTCTCTGATCTCAGTGTGTGTGTGAGAGTGTGTGTGTGTGTGTGTGTGTGTGTGTGAGAGAGAGTGTGTAACATGACATTATCAGAATAAATGAAAATCAAATGCTTCTGTGAGAAACACACCTTTAAGAAAAACTCTCTTCAAAGCCCCTCCGTCAGAGCTAGAAACATCTTCTAGAAGAAGAAGAAAAAAAAAAATCAAATGCAACAAACACGGCACTTTGGTTACTCAAATGTTCAAATGTTGTTGTTTTTCTGCCAAAAACGGCGCTGTGCTCTAGCAGGAGATGCAACGTTCTATCAAAAACGGGTTTCAACACACTCACAAACACACACACACACTCCTTCACTTGAGTCTTCTCCCTCTCATCTCAGGAAGTTCAAGGCGGACGCATGCAGAGTTTCTGCGACGTACATTTGTCACCAAAGGGTGACACATTGGGACAAATTACTCTTTTTTTAATCACTTGTCAGGATGGAAAAAAAAACAAAAACAAAAATGTGTTTGTTGCTGATTAGTTGTGGTTAAACAGTGAATACTTGAACTGGTAGAAAACAACCACAGTGATTGAAGCTGATCACGTACACGTGTTCTCTCCCACCGACCACGTTCCGGAGCCGTCTGGTCGCCTGGCGATCGTTTGTGGACGGCAGAGGTTGTTGTGGAGTCTGTCTCTGCTGACGTACACCACCCAGGAGAAAGAGGAAGCGACGCGAGGAGCTCTTGGCCTACATAGACGTCCCCGTGGGAAGAGCTGAGAATCTTTGATTGGCTTTGAGGAGGCATTTTGTCATGTTTTATATCATTCAACTCATAAAACACAAGTCTTTGACTAAAGACTTGGGCTCCCTCTGGACTTGTGCTCTACATGGGCAGCAATTGTTTGCCTGAGACGTATTCCTCCTCCTCCTCCTCCTCCTCCTCCTCCTCCTCCTCCTCCTCTGCTGCTGCTGCTCCTGCTCCTGCTCCTGCGCCGGCAGTGTGTTGTTAATAGTTGAGGCATCAGTGACTGAACATGAGAAACATTTGATGCTCATCTGAATCTCAGAATGTGTTTTTTTTTTCTTCACTTTTTTGTCCGAAACACATCCAATGATGATCTGAGGATATTATAAATAGTCTTAGTGTATATAAAATGATGTTTATGAGAACCTTAACAGCGTGTCACTGGCTTCATATAAATATACACAGAATATACAGTATCCTCTGAGGGGACTCTCCTTTAACTGTCGAAAATACAAAAACACACGTTAATTTGTAGAGTGGCCTATCTGTCCGAGCCCACAAAAAAAAAAAAAAGATTTCACTGTGAATTATGTTTCTCCCCATCATCCTGAATGTGTTGAAAAGATTCTCCTGCAGGCGAATAAGTACGTGACTGTTTTGTTTTAAACTAATTCTGACACTTGGAGACCACCGATATGAACAGATTATCCCGCAGGCGGGTGACTTCCTCCCACCAGTGGCACAAGTTTTGCCCGCCGGCTGTCTCGCCACCTCTGGAGCATTTTAAAAAGGGACGCGGAGGGGGTGGTTTATTGTTAAGTGGGCCTGGACACAGTAAAGAGCCAAGAGCTGGTGTTTAACAGAACTATTACTGCGAGATGGGAGATCGATACAGCGAGGTAGAGACGCGGTGCATCTCTGTCACCGTGATGTGTTATTAGTGGCGGCGGTGGAGAGAGAGCTGGCTTCTCTCCAAACTCTGGGCCGCAGCAATTTAACCAAAATCTGTCTTTCCACTGGCTGCTGCGGAAGAATGCAAGCATACACAAATGCAACTTTTGTTGTCAGATGAATTGAAGTTCATTAAAAGCAACACATCTCTGTGTGGGTTCTCCTCAGGAGAGTTCATCAAGGGGGTCGTGGTGTCTTCTGTCAGGCCCAGAACGTGTTTAAAACATGACTCATACCACAGAAAGTTGAATAACGTGAATTTTTAGACCGAGCCAATCGAGCAGGCTCGTATTTGTCTGTTTGATAAACCAGTTAACAAGTCATCAAAACAACACCCTGGGAAAAAAAACGAATGTTTGCAACAGGTTCAGGGGGGAAAATGAACATTTTGGGTCACCAGATTTTGTCTGTGTGTTGTGAGTGCTTCGGCCGCTC
The DNA here is from genome assembly GCA_901007665.1 of Aeoliscus strigatus. Classification (NCBI taxonomy): domain Eukaryota; kingdom Metazoa; phylum Chordata; class Actinopteri; order Syngnathiformes; family Centriscidae; genus Aeoliscus; species Aeoliscus strigatus. Next base: position 78,630 of record CAAKHB010007440.1, on the reverse strand, counting down.
ACGTTGGTTTGTGTTCCTCTCCCTTTAGAAAGTGTGTCATATGCACGGTAAATGTGCAGTTGGTGTCCGAGTTTGTCCTCCAGATGTCTCTGTGAACTCCAGTTGCTCTCAAGCGCCGTCTCACATGATCATCCTTCTTCATTCCCATTACAATTAGGTAATGAAATATTGATTTTAAGTTAGATTCATATTGATGCTATTAGCTTTGCATTGATATATCACTGATGTTGGGAGCCAGACCAGGAAGACATTACTGTGCGTTAATCTGATGGATATGCCTGTTTCTTTTTCTTTTCGTCTGTTTGTTGTTGGTTGTTGTTTTCTTTTGTCCTGACATGTGTCTCTGCAACCACACCTCATATTCAGAGTTTAGCGCAAATGAACAGTTTAAGCAACATATTTCTACTGTTTTATTCTTGAATGTGAGCAAGTGCACGGTTATTCTCAATCCAACGATCCCACAACAATAAGATGAAACAATAATACACCAATGATATACAAAGTGTGGCGTTTTGCAGATACATGCAAAAAGTCGTACAGCCCTGTTTGGTGCTCTGAAGCATGTGGAAGTCACATCTATGACCTCGGCAGCTTTAATGACATGCTCCACAACATTTCCATTCACTTTCGGTGGCTGCTGGGAAATCTCCTTATCACCAATGTCCACCTGTGTGAGGTGGGATTCGGTGTTTCTGCCCGCTGTCTAGTCATTACTGTCACAGCAGGACCTCAAGGGAGAGGCTACATTAGAAAGAAAACGCACTCCAGTTTGTGAATATAAGGGCAAACACAGCGAGACGTGTGCACGTGCCTGGCAAGGGGGGGAAGAAGATTTTGTGGCCTTTCAGGACCAAGACATGTCTATTTTTAACCTCTCATTACACAGGCGTCGATGTCGGGAGGGGGACGGTGGGGATTCATTTTGTAGACACTTGAGTTGTTTGTTTTTTTTAAGTGACGATGTGAAACTATGACAACAATAGTGGAGTCGGTGCAGTCACGGTGCTTTTCCACGACACAGTTCTGGTAGGTTTTTGTCACAGACAAGCGAGGGAACAGACGAAGCAGAACATGTGAACTGAACGTGAGCCCTGAACGATCTTCAGCAGTTTAAACTGACAGTGATCAATGAACTGTAGATCTGTTAAACATATCTACTCCACGTTATAATCAGCATTCACCGTCATTCAGACAACGTCTGGTTGCACGTGCAAACACTGCAAGGACGGAGGCTCTGACGTATTCCGGTAAGGACAGCGGTACAGGGAGCATGTATGCAGCCGTCACTCCAATCGGCCACCAGTCCATCACTCGTCTCTGCTCACCAGCAGTCAGATGTCTCCCTGTCATACGACATATGCCACTGCGTCTCTCCTCCTCAGAGCCGGCTGACATTATCTACTCTCAGACCCTGTGGCCGGCGCAAATCTCAGCCTTCTTGCTGTTGGCACGGCGAACATGATCTCTGGTGTCTCTCGGGCAGTTAACTGATGCTGTCACTGCACCAACATATCACACGAGCCACTGACAAACACAGTGTGACACGGACACACAGGCAGCGTGTCCAACATATGCAGCCTCACAAATACCCAGCATACTGCATTCATAAAAAAAACAAAAAAGCCAAAGATAAGATCACCTGTACATGTATACATAGTCGATATGTACACTTGACGAATTTGAAAAGTATAAATGCTTTTTTTTTGGTTTGCTTGTGAGAATAACAGGACACGAGTCGAGGAGATGTTCTAATTTCAGAGTGTATTACACTGTATTGGCATAGCAGAATAGGTACCAGACAACAGGGATCTGCTGTGACTTCGTCCGGCTGAGCTGTCTAAATGTAAATAAAAAAACAAGAAAACTAAAAGTCAAAAGAAAAAGCATAAACACTGATGGTTTTCTTTCAGGCGTCAAGACTAGCTGGTGTCTCTCCGGCCTCCCTGCTGTGGTTGTCTGACTGGAAGACAAGCCTCAGCTCTCATTTGAATCTTTACAAATTCAAGCCTAGACGGAGCTGGTGTTTCAGGTTGAGCTGAGATAACAGGTTTGGTTAATGTGGTTGGACGCACAAAGGCCATTTTGAATACTGGCAGCTGAAGTCCTTAAGTAGCATCTGAGAGAAGGAAACAGGACCAGAGGGGTGGAACTTCTCACAAAGGTGCCTCATTGCTTGACATTGTCTGCCATCTGCTGGTAGAACTTGTAAACTGCATAAAGTATAATTACGTCTACGACTGAATTTGTGGATTGAGCAGTTTTTAAAGGCATGGACGCAGATGTGTGTGCACTGAAAACAATGATCACGTAAATCAAGAGTTAACCAACTTTATTTTATTTTTGTACAATCAGACAAAATATAGAACTGCTGAAATAAACCATTCAAATGTCAACAAAATCATGAACTATAAAATATGCTCCCATAACCAGAAGTGACTTTGCTTTAGGTTTGTGTAAAAGTTTTGCATAGAAATCACTGTTTCCCTCCGAGACAGTGTGAACCAGCCTTCAGATGGCCGTTACAAAACAGATCACAAGCTCCATAAAACCAACCGCAGGAGCGTCACTCCCAACTGAGCCCCTGAAAGTGTGTCACTGGAAAACCACCTTTTATTTGCTTTCTTTTGACTTTTTTCTCTTGTTACTACAAATATCAAGTACTTAGGAGCGCTTGCTTAAGTTCCACTCCGAACACACAAAAAAAGCATTAAATAAAACTAGCATTTACAATTAATCAAATAAAAAACACGCAAACATATCAAAGTTAATGCCCCAGCAGTATTTATGTATTCAAGATCTCCCCAATATTCATAAATTGATGGCTTTTATTCTGGTACAAATACACAGACCATTTCTCTATGGGAGATGAACACGCTGAAAACTAAAATATAAACAAACTAAATCAATCTGCAAACATAAAACACAGGGAAACAAACTGAATCAAGATTTATTTTTTTAAGTCTTTTCCTGCCAGCGTCTGTCTACAGATCACAGTATCTTGCTACATCACTAGCATGTGTGTGCAGATGTTAACGCTAACTTTCTTTATGGAGGGGAAGAAGAAAAAAAAAGCATCAAAAACTATTACACTTTTTATACACTGGTCATTGGCTGTTTTGACACATTCTCATTTCTTCAGATTCTGTATCTAAACACTGCAGGTTAACGATCCGGTAGTTTGCGGATGTGGTGATTGTCGACACATTGAGCAGGAATATTTGATGTGTGATGTGATTTGATGAACACACACTTTGATCTGTGGCACTGCAGACTGAATATGGCTGGTAAACTTAAGATGCCCTTCGTTGCTACTTTACTTCCCAACAAATACAACCAACCCAACTACTTTGGGGGGTGGGGGGGGCGCAGGGTATTAAATCATCAGGAAGAAATCAGCTTTCATGCACATGACTGTCAGGGATATGCCATGTTTCTGTTGAGGTTCCATGGTGGTGAACTATGGAGCCAGCTGTGGATGTGTTCACAGCAGGTGATGGGGCGACCACATGGGACAGACTGTGGTCAGAATTTTTTTTTTTTTTTTTTTTTTAATACTACCCCACAATAACCCTCTGGTAGGAAGATAAGTTACCAGTGGGACAACTGGGATAGATATATGTAGTTGTTTTGGTAAATGGAATCCAGTTTATGGAGCTTTTTCTACATCATGGTGCTGAAAGCATTTTACAATGGCCTCAACATGGGACCAAACTTCTTTATATCAAAACAAAGACCCAATTCAATATCATAACAACATTTGTGTTATTTTTACATGTTTTTCCACTTGCAGTGACGCTGTAAATGTGTGTAAGCCCCCTCCCCAAACAGAAAATCAATCATGAATCAGATCAGGAACATGCAGATAAATGGGACAATAAAGGCATTAGTATGGAAACTAGATCCAAGCATGTAACTGTGTCAGAGAAGTTGGGTATAAAAATAGTCACACACCAACTGATCAGGTGGCAACTTCACTTCAACTGGTCTCAATGTCCCAAATTTCATTTCCACCCTGCTGCTTCGTCCAGAACTAAAATACTGATGTGCAGTAAGACCACAGAAAGAAACATTAAAACAGTAAAACAAATGTGGACCGGCTGACTTCATTTTAGTACCATCCTGCTTCATAGGTTTTGCTGAGAACCAAACCAGCAGATATTTCTGGAGCTCCAGAAAATGCCCATTTGATCCCCACTCACAGTGTCATGTGACTCATTTGCATAAATCCATGTTTTGGTAGCTAACAGGTCCATATTATTAACAAACATACACATGCGTAACACTTGTAATGAAACAACCATATGACAAAACAGTCCACCGCATTCTTTGCATATATTGTGCATCAAGTGCTTCGGTCCTTCAGGAGTCATGGCAGGTTCCGTTGAGTCCAGTCCAGACCAGAGATTCGAGGCAGAGCGGCGCCGTCTGTGACTGTGTGATGCATCCAGCGACATTAACAAACATGCTAACAGCCAAAGCGCAACCGCATCTTCACAACGGCAGATTGAAACGCAACGCTAGCACACCGGAGCGTGCTGAGGAAACTAGACTGTTGCGGAACCGTTCTGTTGCATGAACGTTGCAAAGTTGTTGTGCTTGGAATCTTTGGTGTGGACTGGCCTTTAAAGAACATTAGGCCTCTTTGTTCAGCAGTTTGTGTCGTAGAAGCAGGAAGCCACCAGGGACAGAAAACTTCACGTTCCTTTATGAAGAGACCCTGAGGACGAAGTGGAGCGGCTGTTCACCTGCAGGAGACAGGTGGAGATTGATCACAAAGCTGCAGAGTGGTTTCATCCCTGCACACGAGGATGGGACATTCCAACCTCTGGACTCGTCCGATGTGATATTACAGACGAAAGCTCCAAAACGGGGCCGGAAGCGTCCTAGGAAAACAGTTCCTTGATACAAAGACTTATCAGCACTACAGATCTAATGTGTATTTCATCAGCGCTACAACAGAGACAGGAATAGGGTCGTGTGCTTGAGGAGTCGCCCACACGTTGCTCTGGGGGACGGAGGAGGAGAGCTCCAGCTGACTGACAGGCTGATGACAACATATGGAGACGCTGAGGGGGTATTAGTGCTTTTTATTATTTGTCTGCCTCCCTCCTTGTCAGCCTCATTTACCAAAACGAGAAGGAAAACAGCCAAGTTGCTGACGCTGAAAGACACACATGCACGGAGGCGTGTGCTCGGGGACGACTGATTGTACTCAACGGACCTGACTACTAATCTACGTCATCTCCCGACAAAGTGTTTATCTGATGCAGAAAATCCTTCAGTGCAGTTCATGTAAAAATTACCACTCAAGGCTCAGATCTCGTTTGCAGATGAGTTTTAAGAAGACACATTTTAGCGACGCTGTCATTGTGTGTGTGTGTGTGTGTGTTGGTCTGTCTAAGCCACTGAGCCCGGCTTTCACCCGCCTTTTAAACTTAAACTTCCTTTGTATCAGTAGTACGTTGAATGAACAAACATAACTCATCAGTAGCAGCGACAAGAGAACATACTTGTTTGGAAGCTTCAGAGTTGGAATGGACTTCATTTCCAAAATTCCCATTTAACTGCAGCATTGCTGTAAGAGAAGGAGCATTTCATCATAAATAAGATAAATAATCACTGTTATTCTGTTAATATGTTGGGGTTTTTTATGTCACTCTGCCTGTGTGTTACCACCAGTGCTGGTAAAAATACTTCATAAACACTGTCACTTACTGTATCAAAGTATTAAGCACTAATTACATTGGATGACTTTTCTCAATGTCAAATGAATGTTCTCAACCAAACGTTGAGGTGTTACCGACACTTACAGCCGATGTCAAACTCCAAACATACTAAATAATGACAAAAAACATATACTGCTAAACAGACAAATACATTGTTCAAATGTAACTAAAACTGTCATCATGTAATTGTAATTCAATCATTTTCATAGTAACTAATTTAATTACACGTTGTCACCAGTATTGTGACTGATTGTTTATTTTCTAATTCAATCACACTGTGCCATGTAATGAGATACTGTCCAACGCTGGTGACATTAACATTCAATCAGTTTACATCAAACCACAGCGGCTTCTCACCTTGTGGATCCAGCCTGGGGTCCACAAAGCCCCAGTGCTGGTAGAGAGCAGCCAGATCATGGGGACTGTAGTTCTTCAGGAGGCTCAAAATATCAATATCCACTGGCATTTCTCCTGCTGATTCATTCTTTCCCTGAGCAAAAACAAGTGGTTCTAAATACGCCTTGTGGCCCCACATGCTCATGGCAGCCCACAGATCAGGAGCCTTGGGAACAGGAGAGGAGTCACATGACCGCCTGCGGGGTTGGGCTCTGTCTGCGGTGGCGTTTGTTGACGTCCCACTGTGATTCCGAGCCAACATAAAACCCAAGCCCTCTTTGGGAAAGTTCCCCTCCACTGCAGCTCTGTGGAGTTTGACGCTGCTCGTAGCTTGGACACCAGAGACCCTCTTGCTAGGCGTAACAGCACTAGAAGAACTGGCTTGGGTGCTGGAGCCTTCACTTCCGCCATCGCTAGTCTGGGTTTGTTCAACCGACTTCTTCTGAGGCACTGCTCTCCCACGAGAGTGTGTCCCGTCTGAAGATCTCGAATCCTTTGTCTGTTGTTTGGACTTAGAGCCCCCTGAGGATGCTTTCGTTGGCGAGTGCTTGCTGCTGCTGCTGCTGCTGCTGCTGCTGCTGGGGGTTGTGGAACCTGGGGGCTGCGTGCGCTGGGTTCTGGGAGCAAGTAAGGTCGGACAGTCTTTGCCCTCCAGGAATGGTGGCGGCCCCGTGCGCCGCCACTGGGAAGCACTCTTGGTACTCTTGAGGCTGTTAGTGCACGGCGCCCACTTTGGTGCCATGGAGCTGCTGTTGTTGACCCTGTGTGAGACCCGCTGGTGGATCCACAGTACCTCGGGGTAGTTGGTGGTATGGGAGCAGTATGGGCAGTGATGTCTCACCAGGCCCTCCTTTTTAACCCGATTACTTACTTCCTCCCCTTTACTTATGGGTAATGCAGACAAGTTGAGAAGAGCGTCAGCGTCGCTGCGCGTATGTCCCTGTCCTTTGACCTCAGAATCAATGGACTTCTCCAATTTAATGTTCACTTCTGCTGACCCCTGACCAAGTGGACACACGAAGGGGTTCCAATATGGCTGACTCAGCAACACACTTCTACTTCTGAGGTAGTCCACGTATTTTGAGGATTTGGATCCGCTTTGGCTAATGCTGTCAATAATGTTCGTCTGTTTGCTGTAGAGACCCAGCAGGTCCTGGTGCTGTGCGTGCAGGTGTGACCGGAGTAACGAGGCGTCGACTGTGTGGAAATCACAGTGCTCACAGAGGAAGGGTTTCATATCTGTAGGTAGAAGCAGAAGTAATGTCACTGATGTCACATATAACATGGAAAACCATTGGAAATAATGACCTGGTTTCACATAAACTAGAAAAGCATTTTTACAGACTTTGAGACATAAGGAAGTGGACTGGACTGGTCAAAGGACAGGGACTGGTTCTGTATGAACAGGTCATTAGGTAGAATAACCATTAGGTAATTACCAGGCATGATAAGAATCCCTGTACTTCCACTACAAATTCACAAGAGGTCCCCCTAAGCCACACTAGAATGTGAACTCCCCCAGTTCTAAGCAGCCAAGCCATCACTACACTGGTGTAAGTTTATTTACACCATGTTTTTAGGGAATCGTAGGACATCAATGAGTGTTCTGCGCCGGTTGTGTCTTACCATCCTGGTCGTGATTCCTGTTGCTACTGGTCTGTTTCGATGAGAGGCCAACCTCTTTGACCTTCTTAGACTGCAGCGCCTCATAAAACGCATGACCAAGTCCATTCAACAGAATACGGTCCTTCTGGCATATCTTTTTGTCCACACCTTTGGCCTGAGCCAAGCTTTTTGACGAGTGATCAAGGCTTGCATCACCTTTCTTCTTCTTCATGTTTGAAGCGGAGGTGTCAATTTTCTTCCTCTTCTTCTCCTGCTTCAGGGGTACGTACTCGCCCTTCTCCATGTCATATGCCACCTCAGCATCCGCGAGCCTCTCCTCCCATCCCAGACATTTCTCTGTGGCTTCCACGAGTCGCCCCCTTGTGGCGAGCTGCCAGGCCTGGTAGCTACAAACAGGATCCAGCTCTGGAATTCGGCTGCTCAGGCTCTGATCTTCAGGGGTTTCCTTAGGTCCAGCACATGTGAGGTTCAGGCTTTCAAAAAACTGTTTCTTAGTTATATTTAACTCAGAAACCTCAAGATCTTTTGGTGGTGGATTTTGTGCCTGAGTGTGGATGTGGTTCAGTTTATGAAACTTTTCGTGTATTCTCAAAGTCTTGCGGTCAAAGAAGAAGTTGCCACAGCCAGCACAAAGCTCATAGAGGCACTCTTCATTTGTCAGCAACGCTGGGTCCTGAGGTACCCCGTTGATTGTGGCGGGGGGCTCATTGGTCTTGCCACCCCGTAGCTGATCTTTAACTCGGTGAATGCGCATGTGACTTTGGAGGAACCATGCTTGGCGGAAGCGGCGGCCGCAAATCCGGCAACCATGGTCCTGGGTGCTGCGGTGTTTCTTCATGTGTGATTTAAGGAGTGATACCTGAGGGAACACTTGGCTACAAATGGTGCAAGAAAAAGGTTCGGCGTCAGTCCCATCTCCAAACTCGACGCCGGTGACTGCATCTTCACCCTTCGCCTTTTTCTTGGTTCCTTTCTTCTTCACGCGCCCATTGACTTTATGGCCTTTTTCAGGTGCGCAAACGATTTCAGGGGTGTTGGCTACCGCAGCATCGTCTTCCTTCCCCTGTTCTCCATCGCCCTCCTTTACGCTCAGGTTCTGGCTAAACAAGCCCAGCTTATGGCTTCGAATGTGGGCCTTCAGACTGCCCTTCTGAGCCGTCCTGTGATCACAGTACGGGCATTTGTACGGCTTCTCCCGGGTGTGTCTTCTCATGTGCTGGGACAAAGAGCTTAGAAGAGGGAAGCTGCGACCACACACACCACAGGTATGGCCGGATGCCACATCTTCCTCCTCCACCTTTGCGTGAGCTGTACCTTTTTCGGGTACATCCTCCCTTTCTTCTCTCTCCATTACGTTTCCTTAAAATACAGTTGTGTAATAAATCTGATATCAGTGCCGAGTGACTGGCGGTGGGTTCTCAGAGCAGGCATAAAAGTATGGAAACATCCTTGACGGGTCACACTCCTAAGGCAAGCTGCATAATTGTTTGGCCAGAAAACCTGCAAACAGAAAGAGAATGTTACTACATTTACATTTATCTGAATTTACATTGGCTATATCAGATTATAAGCACCCAACAGTCTATTCAATAGGTTTTTAAAGAAGGGATCGCTGGGATAATCACTGTCTTATAAACCAACGAGACAGACTAGAACGAGTAAAGAAAGACAGAAAGTCATGTGGAAAAAGAAAACCCCGCACTGAGACAGAGAGGGGCCTTTAGGACAATTTGCATTACACGGACTCCAGAGTAGCCTTTTGTCCCTTCCTAGTTGAGCGACGCCTGTCTGTACATATTAGAGCGTGGGTCTGTGTCTCAACAGGCGTGTGTGATTGTGTCCTTGCTTTCCTTTGCCTAAATTGAGTGTGTGAGGTGAGGCATGAAGAGATGTATTCATTCCTGGCCAACTGGGATGAGCCCTTTGGGGGCAGTACACTCTAATTCACGATCAATAATCCATTATGAACGAACTTGGTTTCAGAAACTCACACACAAACTCCCCTGGGGTAAGTGCTGACATAAGATTCTGGAAAAGGGTAACGTGCTTTTAAAAAGTACTGTTAGGATATGTCATCACAATTTGCATTAACTTTAATCTTTCAATTATTTGCTTCTTCTCATTGTTTTTCTTTTGAACACACATACAAAATGTAAATCACATTGTGGCCAAATAGCAACCAGAGAGATAATTTTGACAAATGAGGCTGTTCTACGTCTGAGACATCTGGCAACATATCATCATCCAGGAACAAAACATGTTTTGCAAGCATGCTGTAGAAAAAATTGTTTGGCACAGTCTGATGTGGTTAAACATGTTCCTCAGGCGAACATTTGCTGGGATGTGAAAGAGAAAGAAAGTATTCTGTGGCCTATAGCCAGCCAGGCAATAAAAAGTAAAACCTGCCATTGTGTTGGTCGCACCAGAACTGTCACATCGCTTCATGTCTGGCTCTCTACCCCTCACTGGGGGTCGAGAGAGTTATTGTTAAAGCAAAGAGGCCTAGGCCTACACGTCACTGCCGCGACGTGGGCAAGGAGGCAGAACAACAGAAGACTCTTGCTTGTCTTGTCAGCCATTGAATGGAAGATCTAGGTGCACATACAGCACAAAGGCTAGAAAAAGATTTCAACTGCGGTATGATTTTTCAGAGGATGAGCTTGTCTGTCTAATTATCTGTATCTGCATCCACAGTCGCATCTGTGTGCATGCAGGCCAGCTTAGCCGCTCACACTGGAATGGGTTTTGTATCTGGAATGGGAGGAGTTTAGGAGGTTTTTTCGGACATGGCAGGTGTTTGCTAGGCAGACGCCATCAGATTAGTGTATGGGCAATGTGACACACTGTCTCCGAGAGGGGGAGGACGGGCAAGAGAAACTCGAGGGTGGCAATTAAGGGGTTAAGGTTAAGGCGAATGTAATGAGTTAACACAATGGGGATAAAGTCAGAGCTGAGGGCAACAGATGGGAATAAACAGGCCATCAGTGTGGAGTTAGTCGCCTCTACAGTATGAGCTTATGCTTTTGTCAAGGCAGCCTACGCGCTTAGTGTGTGCTACATATTTGCATCTGCAATACCCTATGCCTTGATCATTGCAGTGTGGTCTTTGTTGGCTAAAAGGGACATTTACTCCGGAATTTTATTCATAAAAAAAAAAAAAAATTGAGAGATTTCTTTTCTAATTTCTTAAGATCACTCTGCTGACATCCAATGAAAACCCTTTGGAGGATCTGTAAAGTAATGCTGATAACCAAACATGTTGCTCCAGGGGTTTAACTCATATCTTTTAGAATCCCTCACTCCCCTTTTCTCTCTCTTTTCTTTGGCAGATGAATAGGCATGTCCAGTCAGCTGTCCTCTCATTGATTCATCCTGACGTCCCAACCAGCTCAGCACAAACTCCCTATGGTTAGGGCACTGATGCTGAGAGCCTGTGTGCTGTGATGTGTGTGTGTCCTTGCATGAAAATATCCACTGTCGGTGAGTCGTATGTGTGCACGGTGCCTGCTGCACCAGGACTGTGGGTGTAATTTCCTGCCAGGGACTGGAAATAGCATTATCCCTGAATTCACTTTGCAAGAAATGAATGCATTGACTCCAGCGAAAATACTGTGTGATTATAAACCTGCAGAATAACCGACTGATATATTAGTGCAAGAATGTGTGTATGCCACCACTGTGTGCATGCATATGTGCCAGTGAGATAGTGTGTGTGTGTACGTGTGTGTGCTGAAGTCATCCAAATATTCAACAACCAGTAACCGCCTGTGCCAACATACCCCTGACTGGAGATAGCATGTGACTGTCCTTATGCTAGTGTTCAAAGCCATAGTCACTCACTAAGCCTCAACTCGCATCTACTATTTAGTATCCAATAATCCTGTCTGTTTTCATCAACTGAAAACACAACTGAGGCCTAAAACAAATCTAATACGCAGATTGAGAATGTTTTCTTTGCCGTAAGGGTGCAAATAGAGGGAGAGCCCCCCCCCGCCGCGCCTGGAATCTGCTGTGCCATTTTTCTGTGCACCTAATCGCCAGTGATTTTTTAAAGGAAAACCTCTTAATATGGAAATGCAAATCTTTTAATTTTTGAGCTCAAGAGAAAACATTAAATGGCATATAGGCAATTAAAATTATCAATATTGTGTATGCATATTTTATAAGCCATCTTACATTTATCAGGGGGGTTTCATACTTTTATTTGAATGGCGAATGAAACTAATGTATGAAACACTTGTTTATGTCACATAAAATGTCCTGAAGCACCAACAAATGTTTTTGACCTTTACAAACCATGTGCACATGCAGTTTACCGCGAAAAACATGCTTATTAACATCCCAGTTCAATGACACAAAGTAGCTTCCTTATCCATCCAACTCTTGGTGCATGCAATCCACAAGAAAAAAAAATCTTTTTTTAGATTTAAAAGAAACCGGATATACCTGCAAAGGTATGTATCATCTGCTCATTCAATCCTGTTGCAGTCTGATTCCAGACTGCAACATCTGGACTGTCATACAGGTTTGTTCAGCATAGCATATCACACCGGGAACAGACAAGAACTCCACAAATGGCCACAAAGTGCTGCTTTCCCTCATCTTTCAATCCTTCCAGCATGCCATTAATACAGAATTACCACTCCTACAACATACTTAGATTCGTTCATTAATGTTCAACAGGCTGCTTTCTGCACAGTTGCAAGTCCTTGGTAAGCAGAAATCCAGTTACGTCACTCTCATCTCTGCCAACAATCCTTATTGTCTCAGTGTGCGACACACCTTCCTGTGTTGCACCCTATACGATTACAGATACCTCACTACCTCAGCATAGCCAGCTATCTCACACATATCTCATACAGTGTGTCTGGTGGAGGAAGCGTTCCTCGAACGAGTTAATTGAAGGACAAAACGGTGAAGCAGCACACTATTGTGGGCGAAGAGCCTAGTCGCTAAAAGATTAGACAGCTCTGAGCTAAACAGTCACAAGCACGGACAAACTTGCACATATTCATCCCCATCCCCCTCCTTGTCCAACTCTCCACTCGGTTACACAACATACACAGGGATTACTCTTCATAGCATTAGATGAGCTGCTCAATGAGTGGCCTTTTATCATGGAAGCCCCTTTGTGCAGTAAATAAAGCCCACACAGAGGAAAGGCATCGACAAAAGAGAAGACGCACTGAAGGGAAATCCAAGTGATACTAAGCATAGCTTTTACCTGTGGTCTACGAGACATTGTCACACTATGTCAAATGCAGACATCAGAAGCCAAAGACCTGATGTCGATGAGAGCAGATGAGCAAGGATGAAGAGATGTTTCATGCTTATTGATGTTGTTTTTGCACACATTTTTGGAATATAACGTGTAAGTCATTGATGAGGTTGCATTTTTATTGCTGCGGTGGGTCTGAGGACCCACTATGGACCCACTCTCTTTTCAGTGTGGATTGGCTGGTGTGGGAGACACTGGAGTATAATCTGCTGGCATTAACTTGCTCTCTAAAAAAAGCACTCTCAACAGGGATTAGATTATCATGGCAAGGTCAGCTCAGACTCGCTCTGGCTGTCTCTCTTTATGTCTATCACTTTGCTTTCTGTCGTTTACTTGACCAGTTTTTCTGTAAATCAGACTTAACGCTGCCATTGATTTAAGTCTCCTAAGTCTGAATTCCACCTCTAGTGAAGTCTGAAGTAAAGATTACACATTAATACAGACTGAATGTACAGGATGTTTTCCTGCAGAACTACTACTAAAATACGAAAACCAAGAAATGAACTTCCAGCAAATTGTCCAATATGTTTCAGGAAAGAATGCTTTTTTGCCTGTCACCTGTGATTTGCTTAAAGATGTGGTATTTGATGTAACTGTTACTGAACGAAGTTTAATGAACCTGAACAAAAATCTCAACTAGTAGGGTGGCTTTGCTTGTTTTGTGATTTATGCTGGGCAATGTATATTATCACTAAAAACCCCAAAACACAAAACTGACTTGGAGTAGAGAGCAACATATTATTTCTCCTGCTATGATTAAGTTAATGATTAAAGAGCAGTAAGGGGAAACCTGCTCAGCGATTTTACCCTGGAGCAAGAGAATGACAGCTGGCAGCAGGGTCTGGATTAGGTTTCCCATAGGGGTATTGCATCTTTTACAGCAGCACTTCTTGGGAGTAGAATAGAGCTGGAGTAACCGGACTCCCTCGGACCCATCCAATCTCTTCTCTGTCTCAGTGGGGCCAAACAGAGGAGATCTGTAAATGCCGCACTCATCCCTGCCATCTTCCATCTGGACATTTTTTGCCAGTGTTTGCACTCCGCTTCCTCCACTGGAGACTTAAAGGGCAAGTTATCGTCTGAATATATGCATAGAGGCAAATCAGATCCATCAAAACAATCAAAACACTGGTGCAAAGAAAATTACCATTTGGTTGTTGTTGTTTACATGCTTTCATTCCATTCCCACGGCCACTTTCATATTGTATATATGCACATAGGAACACTTCTTAAAATGCCATCTCTCATCTTGACATCACTTTGAAGGAATGACATTAAAGAGTATTTGATTAAATCTGAGTTTTACTACTGACTACAACTTAATGTGCTACATCTGAAGTCTTACAACTTTTTATCAAGCAGGCTGAACAGCAATGGACTGTTCCGAATGTCTGCCTGATGCCGTTATCATACTTAAAAATTCTACTACATGTTGACAAATCACAGCATATGTTCCATATATTTCTTTGTGTAGTCTGTATCCAATCTCGGCTGGGAGTCAGTAGAAGGACCAGAGTTATTGAGTACTAGAAGGAAAACTTGTAGGCTTTTTTTCTGTTTGTGGACAGACTTCAGCACCCACACCGTGCAACATACGGGGGAAAAAACTACAGATGTGGATTTAAAATCCAAATGAAGGCTAAATGTGACTTGGATACCAAGCAGTGGGTCAAAACATTATCATGGTGTTGCAGCTGGTTACCCTGTTCAGGAAATTGTTTGACATAAATCATTTTCATTTATGTATTCAACACGCGCAAGCATTTTTATAACACATACCTAGGCTGAAGTTTTAGCTGTATCACTTTAATAACAATGTTCATATTTTAAATTGTTTTTTAAAACAGCAGCTACGTCCATAGTGATGTCACTACATTTCTGAAGCTGTGGGATGCAGATGCAGTTTGTTTGTGAGTCTCACTTTGACAAGGTATGTTTTTGTGCTATAAAAAACAACAACAAAAAAAACGCTTACTTTCTCACTGAGTGTTCAGACATGCCTGGTAGTAACAGTCTTGTCACTGCACCTACAATGTGAATCTGTTGGTTACGATGAAACAATAATGTCTCACACCATTCACACAGAGCTGCCCAGAGTGAAGATGGCCTTAGCCCTGACATCTTCCTGTCTGCTGTGTCTGTACCCCTCCCCCCCCGCGTCCTCCCCTCCCTCAGTCTCCTGACCCATTCTCGATGATTAAATCATTTTTTCTTTAGCCCAAATTTTGTCCCCCCACTACTCTTGTCTAGTTGTTGCACACCATCCCCTATTGATCGTCATGCTGAGGAGATTACCCTAATAGCTGGGATTACCTCCCCACATGTTGGTTGGCCACATACGGGGGGAGGGGGGAGTGCTGGGGATGGTGCATGCTGTGCATGATGTGCAAGTGTAGCGGGGGGAGTAAGCAATTGGAAATTGGGCCTGTGTTTGTTTACTGTGAGGAGTTAGTGAAGGCCTAGAAAACAAAGGCCTGACATACCGAGTTGTCTGACATTAGTAGGTAACATTTGCAGCCTTAATATCAATGTTTACTTACAATCACGAGACAACACCTTTGAGCAGAAGGGCACACAAACACCCTGAAATCCCAGGTGACACGTATTTATCTTCTCAGGATCTCTCCCTCAGTAGCCTCTCCCAGCGTTGCCAGGTGCGGAATAAATTTGCCCCTCTGTGCAGTCAATAATCCTCAGAAACAAAACAAATGTACAATAAGTTGGTCATTCCATGAATGTATGGTTGTTACTGTTACTTTGGCGACTGAAGCAGTTACTGCTTCAAGAGTCGTCGGTTACATCGGTTACCTTTTTTGCATCAAAGCAAGCTTTGAAGTACTGGTTCACAGGAACTGCTGCTCCAACTTAGAAGCGTACATACATAGAAACTTTATTAATGGTGGTGTCAGACAGCCATCACTAGTCACAACATAACATCAACAACACAAGCCTCACAAGACACATAAAAAGTCTTTTTGAATTACTTGACACACACGTAAAGGACACGGATGACGAGTGCGCAATGATTTCCCTAAAAATACAATAATTCTACATTTCCCACCTGGCCATCATCTTAAAATATTAATTAGCAAAACAAGAGTTCAGTTCATCAACGTACAATAAATTCCTACAACAAATATGATTCCAAAATGGGTCTGTCATACAAGAATGTGTTGAATTCTGTTAAATAAATGTTGAAGCTCAATTTTCAGCATTATCTAGTGTTTCATGGACTCCAATGATTAAACTCGGATGCCTCCCTGCTGTTTGCTGATCCACAGGCCCTGACAACCACAACAACATTCAGACCACCACTGTCCAGTTCACATGTTGGACATCTCTGGAGGCTGCTGGGTGCCTCCCTGACGTGTTTGAGCTCACTTTGTGCACTGGCAGAGGTTCGAGCAGCTCCAAATCAAGATGTTCTACCTCCAGGAGCAGCCAGGCAGAGAGAGGCAGAGACTGGAGGCCATTCAGACAGTGCAGAGAAAAGGAATTCCGTTAATCCATCGCTGATCCGGTACAATGGCAGCCTTGTTGTCTGTCCCGTTTGCACCCACTAACTACTAAGTTGGCGTGCGTTGACCATGTTCACTGATAGCCTGCTCACAGCTGTGCCCAACAGCAGCAGTCCGGACAAAAATGATAATTATAGCACCGAATAATGACGAGGATGAGCGGGCTGCTTGTCGGGCGACCACATGAGAGCCAGTCACCGCTATGACAGACAGCCACGACCGACTGGCGGTTGGAGTTAACTTTCGCGCAAAACTAGCCGAGCGACATCTTTTTGTTAGTTCCTCTTACCTTTGGAGGGCTCAACGACAGGCGGCGGGTCGCTCCATCGCTGGCAAAACAATGGCGAGGCACGTTCAACAGATAAATACTTGTCGACTTGTCCTTCCTGTGCGGCAGCAACTTCTGTCGTTCAATCACAGCGGTGCACCTGAACCGCAGTCTCAGCCTCGTCGTCGTCGCCGTCCTCCTCCTCCTCCTCCTCCTCCTCCTCCGCGTCGTCAGCGGTTGTCGTTGGCGAACGTGAGTGACGCGAGAGATAACGTTGTTACCGTTAATAACGAGACGGCCGGCGCGAGTGATCTCTGCCTGCGCGCGCGCGACCGTGACTGCCACTGGACAGCGAGGTGAGCGGGAGGCGCGCCGCGCGCGCATCGACGTGGGCACTGGGCCGAGGCTCACTCCTGGATCGACCGGTGAGTTTTCCGTGGCTGTTGT
>CAAKHB010007440.1:37971-61351 GCA_901007665.1 Aeoliscus strigatus | reverse complement strand
CCCCCCTACTGCTCGGGGTAATACTAGAAACTTTAAACCGTCTCAAAACCCGCGTCGAGATAATTAGTTGAGTTCAAGTGCCTCGTGACGACTCTTGGTGGTATAACAATGGATCAATTTAGCGCCATTCGACTAATGTTTAGACATCTATGCTACATTTGTGTTTTTAAAAGCACAACGTATATTCAGCATTTAACTTCACCTTTTTATTCAAACCCTAATGAATTTACAGTACAGTATGTGGTTCCGTGGCAGCAAAATATTTTCGATACAAGGGTGTTCATGTATACCATTTACTATATAACATAGAAGTATTTACTTAATGTAAGTATAATGATAAAAAAAAATGTATCTCATCACACACAGAGGGGTTAAAGGCCACCTTAATTGTAAAAAATTTTTGTTTGAGAAAAACCCTCCAACTCTAGAATAGAGTTCACGCTGATTTCTGATTTTAAACCAAAATCTTGACAAAAAACAAAGTCACAGTCTTAAGTCCCACTTCAGTTTTAAAGAATACACACAAACGAAAGATACAGTTTGCTTAAATGTCCACATTAAAAATGTTAGTTGATGTGACATTATTGAAGTTTAAGTAGCTCAACAGTTTGTGGAGCTGAGGTCCACTAATTATAATTTCCACTTTGATAAACCATCTGACCTTATGACCTTAGCAAGGGTAGGCCATGGTAAACTTTACTTCCTCCTATTCTACACATGAATGATGTATTTTTTGCTTTTTTGATTTGTTTTGTTCAGGATATTATTCTGATACAATGAATGTGAATTTGAAGGTTCAAGTTTTCAGATCATACCGTAATGTTCCATCTGCAGCTTTGTATGATAAAGTACAATTAATCCTCAGTGGGTGGACACACTCCATACTGTGCAAATTTATAGGGGGAAAGAAATAGAAATATAGAAATACTGGTTGGCAAAATTGTTTTTTTTGTTCTTTTTTCTATGATATGCTGCTGCCAATGAGAACGTGAACATTCAGAGAGCTGTATTTTCTTCAGCTAGTTTATGATGATGACTCCATTTTGACAGACCTGCATAAATCAGTTTCCACACTCTTCCGCCTATTCCAGCCTAATCTCATTTAGTCATTCACTACTGATGTTCTTTCCACGATCAACGTTTTATAATGGAGACTCATACCAGCTGCTCAATCTAATCTCTAAGCAGCGTCCCAGATATTAATAGAAAAAAATATTGCTTTGCACTTTTATATTTGTGTCTTGTCATATTTCACCAGTGTGCACAGCATATAGGCGGCTCGCTGTATGCTGCCACATCCTTGCTTTCCACATGATCGTTGATATACTTAAGATCCCTTCCAAAGACAGAATGTTCTTATTCTGACTTCTTTCAATCGGTTTATGGAGTACTCTTGAACTTGAGTCAAACATCAAAACAAGACAAGTAAATATTGTGCATGTAAATTCAAATTCATTCTAGTAAATATTATATAAAGTTTCAGGTTATGTTTAAAGTGAGATTGGAATTTGCTGTAATGAACTCAACTAAAGCTGACTCTGCGTCATTCTTAAGACATTAGACATCAGCGAAGGAGCTGTGTGCACTGAAAGGTCAGATTCTTTATCCACAGTCGTCAGGGTCACTAACACACAGAGGAGGGACACAGTTATTTTCCCTGATAGCACGTTGTTTTGTCTCGGTTGTATCCTTTTTCCTTGCAGGAGGAGCCTGCTTTGGTATCATTCATGGAAGGTTTTTAAGTTTTAAAAGACTGGACAAAAGACGGAATGTTCTTGTTTCATTTGGATTCAGATTTGCGCCGTAGGATATTAAATCACATCAACAAAATGCCCAACAGCGTTTCCATCAATTTCAGCGGGGAAATAATGCTTTAGCAATCCTTAATTACTGACCAGATGTATTTTCTGTCCGAGTACATTTTCTCCAGCTCGTTATCAGAAACATTAACTGAGCCATTACAAGTTATTTTCAGCCCGGGTGTTCAGAGTGAGGAGTATGACGGGGTGGAGCATGGATTCAGGGTGGGTGACAAACATGTTGTAGTGTCCTGCCTTTTGAAAGGATTCCATGCTGGTCTGCAGAGCTGCTGGC
Source organism: Aeoliscus strigatus (assembly GCA_901007665.1). Lineage (NCBI taxonomy): Eukaryota > Metazoa > Chordata > Actinopteri > Syngnathiformes > Centriscidae > Aeoliscus > Aeoliscus strigatus. The sequence goes on along the minus strand of CAAKHB010007440.1, from coordinate 59,257 downwards.
TGCAAGTGCACGCTGGAAAAGACTGCTATTCAGGTAAGATTTCTTTCCTCTGTTGACTATTTTTTTTATCATTCATGTTACTTTTGTAGTCTGCCAGTTGTTGTTCTCGACTCTAACATAAAAGTTTCAGATTTAGTTAAGTAGTGGTTTGCATGTGATTTGGAGTTATTTTATTTGCTAGAGAAGGACATATATTTGGAATCCTTATATGTTGTCTTTATTCTAGCAGTCCATCCTATACATTTGATTGCACAAATGCAAAATGTAAATCTCGCCCTCAGATCTTGAAGTCATTTCACTGCTCCTTAGCACTTCGTTGCTAATATTTGGGTCAATGCCATAAAAGGCTAAAACCAAATGCACATTTTAAGAGAAAAAAGCTGACCTGCATGTCAAATTGTACTACTTTTGTGGGCGACAAGCATCACTGCTTCTCAGTTCAGTGTAAGTGCTACAGTAAGACACACTGGATTGTGCCTCAGTGAATATCATACAAGTATGTGATAAATGTGTGACACTTCATATTTCCTCTTCGAGAAGTTTTAGTCTTTGAGATAGAAATTGGATTAGCTCTCTGCGGCTAACACTTGGGTCTAATTTGTTTATCTGACAGGGCTAATCCACTTATTTACTCATAAACAGCAGTGCCTGTTATGCAATAATAGTTTCCTCTTTCCTTTCAGGGATTGATGACTGTCAACTCGTAGATGAGCAGCTGGAAGTCACATTGTTAATTCTCCAAGGAGACAAGTAGAAACATCTCAGACAACAGCTGGGAAAGGATTGCCTTCAAGAGAGACACAATGTCAAACACTGACTTCAAGAGACTTGAGCTGTTCCACAACATCCTGAATGTTTGCAGTGTCGACCCATCCTGTAATACCTCCCTCTTGATTTTCCACAATGTCAGCTCTCACAACGGGCTGGACGGTGGATCTCCCTGGCTGAGAATACTAATCTCTGTGGTTTACTTCGTCGTGGCTACTGCAGGCGTGTTGGGGAACTTGCTGGTAATGTTCCTGCTGTATTCCACACACACCATCACCACTGGCACCATCAATTTCTTTGTGTTCAACCTAGCTCTGGCTCACCTACTCTTCTCCCTGGCCTTGCCGTTTTGGGCCATCGACAATGCATTGGACTACAGCTGGCCTTTTGGTTTGGCCACGTGCAAGGCCGTGTCCTTACTCACCGGGCTGAATGTTTTTGCCAGCTGTTTTTTCCTCATGGCAATGAGTTTGACCCGGTACTGCTATGTGGCCACTGCACTCAAACCCAGTGCGTCCCTGTGCAGTAGATCTTGCACCCCTCCGGTGGTTACTGGTTTTATTTGGGCCGGAGCGCTCATCGCAGCAGCGCCGCGAGGTGTGTTTGCAGATCTGAGCCATGTCGGCAATGACACAGCATGCCTGCTCCGTTTCCCAGATGGTACCGCCTGGCTTGGAATAAACCAGCTCCTGCGCGTCGTGCTAGGATTTCTGCTGCCTTATTCGACAATCATCCTCTCCTACTTGCTCCTGCTGCGCTTTCTCTGCCGGCATAAACTGAAAGGTAGCAACTCTCGGCGAAAGGCTGACATCTCAAAGTCTGTGGCGGTGGTGGTGCTCTCATTCTGTGCCTGCTGGTTTCCGTACAACATCCTGACCCTTTGGGGTGTCCTGATCCACCTTGACATTGTTGATATCAGTGACTCATTCTACTTGGCTCAGACGTACTTTTTCCCTCTGGCCAACTGCTTGGCTTTCACCAGCAGCTGCTTCAACCCCGTTATCTACTGTCTGGTTCGAAAAGAATACCGCGTGGCCCTTCGCAACGTGCTCTGCAAACTGAGCCTGGCTATAACGTCCAAAATGCGCCAAGGTATCATTAATGACGAGGGATCGGGACAAGCCGAGCAACTGGCCATCCCCCTCAACAACATTCACAGCCAAACAACCCAGACTGACACAAGGAGAAATGCACCCCTGTCAGCACTTCCAACAGTTGTCTCCACCTTGTGATGCCACAGAATAACAATCAGCTGCATGCAGGGAGGGTGGAACTGTGCACACTGCTCTCTCCCTCTACTGTCTATTGTCTGGTATGTGTATTTCACATCTGATGTGAAGATGCTTCATCCCAGTCAAAGCTCTCCCTGTAGCTGTTGTGGGTCTTGAATGGGTCTGGGCCTCAGCTGACGCCGTGATGAACCTTCATCCATCCCACCCACATGACGCCTGAGATTTCTTCACCTTATTCTTTGCATTCATATACGTATTAACATGAAAGACATTGTTTACTGCTGTATAAAGGTAGCTTAAATCCATATGAAATAATGAATAAAATTCTTCTTAACCTGTGCTTTCTACCTCTTATTGTGATTTCACTCGAGTGAAACAAACACATTAAAATCAATCAAGATCCAAATTGTGCACAGCCTGTCATATAATAATAATATGAAACATAGAGATGATCAAAACATCGTTTAAACTGCTTTTTGTTTTGCCACAAGTTTATTCTAGCCATTTCCATCTGATTCTCAGCCACCCCAGTTCTGAATCATCTTAACAAGTATCAGATGAACTTTTACCCCATATGTATCGAATTATTATAAAGTTATTCCAGTGGAGATGATTTCAAACTCCTAAACTGGGTCACTGTGTTAGGAACAAACAAGAGGAGGTCGGTTATGACCCCAAAGGGCCACACGGTGGTGCTGTTGTGCGTTTTTCTTTTACTACCACAGATACACGTGCCATCTTTCCGCTCTTTTATTGACCACTGAAGAGCTTTCCTGTTGGAGTCCTCCAATACCCTGATAGTGATTATAGTTTTGATATTGACTGAATTTTCTAAAGAGGATTTTCTGTTCTTGAGTTTTGAAAGTATGCAAATTACTAAGCATCGTACTCTTACTCTATGGTTGACAGAGCCCCTTGAAATAAACCAGCTTTGGTTATTATGGATTTATCATTTATTGAAATCACTCAAAAAAAACACCTGAAAAAAAGAATACATTCCTCTTGTTTAAACTTAACAAATCAATCAAGGATACTTACACTAATAATAATAATAATAATGATAATAATTACAAGCGCAATCATACCTACAATAACTGCCATTATAAATTAAAACTACCAACATTAAACATCCATCACACAATATCGGGGACTGGAGGGTATGGCTTATCAGTGGGGCATGGCTTATTTCAAACAAAATGTCAAGTAAATGAAGCTTTTACATCCAGGAGGCCAAATTCAAGTTACAAATCCCACTGACTCGAGTGTGACACACTTCATCAATTGTGCAGAATAATAGCTGCCAAGAAAAATACTTTGTGTCATTCTAAAATGTTTTACATCCACTTTAGAAACATAAATATGTTGCATGACATTTACTGTTCAAAATATACAAGATATTTCAATTACTTCAATAAGTCCTACTTTAGCTGCACCAAATTGGCAGTAATTGTCTTGTTGGTTGACAAAGGCTCATAAATACCTTCATGTCATGACTCTGTAAACATAACGCACTTCCTTAGCCAAAATATCCATCACCAGGTTTTAGAACAGTGGCAAATTCATCACATTGTTCATTTTCAATGCTGCTTGTCAGATTATATGTCACAAATAAAACAAGGCAAGTAAATGTAAATTCCACTATTTCTATGGAGGAAAGTCGTGATTCGCTGCGCAGACCATTGTACCTTTGCTGTACTTTTTTTTTTTTTTTTAACTTGCCAGATTGTCACCGACTGTGTCTCAGTATTTGTGTGCATTTGGCAATGAACATATCAAACGGTGTCTGTGTTCCTTGTCACACCTGAGAATGAGAAATACTAGGAACACCATTAGTCAAAGAGGATTGGTATGAACGTCATCATAACGGCACTTAAATGGAATATTAAAGTGGAAAGGAAACGAAACGGCCCTGTGTTCTCAATAGTTATACACCTGTAATCCTAATACAGCAACAAATACGCATCCAAACATGAAGCCTGACTTCACAACTGGTTTGAAATGCAATTACAGCATCTCGCATTCAATACATGGAGATTTTCTAGCCGAATGCAATAAGGTGTCCTCCGAGAAATGTGGTAAAAAGCAGCACAATGATGCTCAGCTGTAACAGAGAAAGGAGATGAGGGCTCAATTTCAGAGGTAGCACACTGTACCACTGCAGCTAAGACAGAGGAAGATGTTGAAGAATACATGGGAATTTTTATAAAACATAAAAAATGTTAGATTACGGATTGCAGCTTCTTGGAAAAAAAGAAATATATGTGCAGGCCAAATAATCACATAATCCAAAAGAAGATTCCTTAAAACTGCAAGCCAGTGTTGGTAAAAGCACCACTGCTAGTTTGGTGATAAACCTTGGGTGAGATATCTGAAGACCGTTTTTTTTTTTTTTTTGGTGCAATATTTCATCCTGAATTGTCTGACAATCGAGACCCTCTTCCATGAATGCCGTCATCTCATCATCGCTGGATTGCAGCGTTAAGAGCTGATAATACCACAAGTTCATGCCTGAAGGCCTACCCATGAATTTGAATACATTTTACATATAAGAATATATACACTCATTTGCCAGTTTGTTAGGTTCGTCTTGATTAAACCAATGCGGCGTAATACAACAACCTTGCAATAATCCTCGCTTTTATTAAATCAGTTTCAAACTTGTGTGCTGTTGAACTGTGGCGAGAGGTGATCCGATTATTTTCTCCATTCTATTTCTTTGAAATTCAAATTGTAGGAGCACCTCTCAATATAAACAGTACAATTCAACAGCACCACATAATGACGACCAATGAGCATTAACTACATAAGAAATGTGGAAGCAAAAGAAAAACTGAACATGAATAGAGAATTTATTGCAGGGGTGTTGTATGAAAGTTCGGTTTATCGAGACATACCTAATACAACAGCATGTGTGTTTACATTAGTTTTATACATTTCCTGTAACAAACATATAATTTTGTATAATTGATATTTATTTTTGAAATAAAATGTCTTTTCAAAGGCAAGAGGTTAAGATAAATGATATCAACCATGAAATCTGTGATATGATTCTGACCAACATACAGATTTAACCAACACACTGCTTATTAATTCTTCACCTGACTACAAAAGACAGTTAATATACAAAGTTTACACCTATTTTTTGTAGTGGCGTTGTTATGTCGGGCCCTGTGTTGCAGACTGTAAGGCAGTCTAATCCTATGCACATATACTACATTTCTCTTCCTTCTTACTTCTCTTACTTTCTACCTTCATGTGTGATAATGCAAAAGGCTGATGCCGCCCTCTTCTGGAAAAAAACAACAGGAGAGGCAGCAGGTTGGATAAAGAGTGATGCCTCAGTAAGAAAGCTACGTCCAATGTTCTTTTGTGCATTAGTATAATATCTGAAAGCAAACTGACTTACTCATCCTCGTATTGAAAAAGCACATGCAGAACCGTTGCACATCTACGCTTCAGAAACATTAAACACAATAGATGAGTAATCCACTACTCTGCTATAATATGATCTGTTTCCATCGCACGTCATGTTTATAATCTGAAATACTGAATTTATGTAGATAGCACTTACCAACCAATGTTATGAGGTGCTGTACAACAGAACAGATCAAAAGAGAAATGGTGCAAATGCTGGAAATGAAGGGATCGTTTTTGAGGCCTGGTCAGTTTCTGTCATGTGACCGTCGATGAACACACAGCATTCATTGGAAAACATTTACTGAAGATTAAAAAGATGAGTTGTGCTGCTGTCTGGAATGTCCTACATGAGGTGGGACATTTTCAACAGCATTCTGAAGGACAGCTTGATAAATACACTTCGCATCAAGGACTTTTAAAAAGAGACGTCAAATTAAAGGTCGATATGTACAGATTATTATTCCCAGTATGAGTCCTAAGTATGCCTACATTACCCATAATGCAATTTAATATCTATCCATTTGCCAGCATCATCAGTGCAGGATTTCTGGACAACTTGGAGGACCTTGTGAGGATTTCTGACCTCTGATGCCAGAAGGAATGAAGCAATTATTGAGCTGTTTTCACAGGCAGACCGATCCCCTCAGGTCAGGTTTTATTGTCAATGATGTATGATAAATGTCATCACTGTTGTTGTCCACCCATTTTAACCTCAAAAGTTGCTTAAAGAAATCGTCTTTGTGGTTACATTCCAAAGTGTCCGGCTGTATTCAGAGCGGCGGTGAAAGAGGCAGTTTTATGTATTAAACCGCAAAATCATAATTAGAATCAGCGCAGAAATTGAAATACCTTTGCAATGAGTATGTAAAGGGCCATTATAATACTCTCCTAAAATAGCCCTCACCCTTTTACAATCAAATTATAATTCCAGCACTAGCAGAAATGTCCTGAAAGGTACTTTCAGTCATACTGAAGGCAGCACAATCATACGTTTCAGCATGAAGCCGTTATTTCTGCCAAGAACGCCCCATAACGACAGCTCTGTGCAGAAACGCGTGACAATGGAGTTGTATGGATGAAGGCACCTACAGGGCATTTCCCTGAATGTTGGAAGCTTTGTTGTGAATGTAGGATTTGAATCAAATAATACATTTTGTCTGCAGCCACTTAGGTGAGAAGTGCTGCTTTGGAGCTGGTCGAATCCTTTGTCTTCATCCTCAGTTTCACATACCTCTTCTAATAGTGTAGGATTAAATAAACAATATTATACTCTGTATTGCCACTGCTGTAACGTCGGCTTAGAATACGGACACGTGCCGTGGATTTTCTGTACACTAAATTGATTGTCAAGTTCTGGTACAGGCAAAGTTTGATTTGAAGTGCAATTTTTTTTGTTGTTTTTAACATCTTTGTCACGATAAGCCATCAGAAGTCTTGCTGAATTCAGTGCAGGGATTCTTTCTGTAGGGTTTTTGTCGGGAGGATCTGAACACGTGATCTCTACATGTGAATGATCCTCATGGACTCTGGTCACCATCGAACTGGCAGTCAGGATCCTGGGTGGCCACCATAACCCTGGTCGATAGACCGAAGAGGGAAAAAAAACACAACATGATTGTACTGTACTGTGATGCAACGTCTGGAAAATACGTAACCATTTTTTTTCATTTTTCGTCTTGTTTCACCATATTCCTCCTTTCGCAAACAAATAACAGCAAAACTAATAATAATAGTAATTAATAATTGGACCAAAAAGATCTATAACTGCATTTCAAGCACTGGAGAACATTCAATAACACAAATGAGCTAAATGATGGTAAATGGATCTGAAAACAGAACTGTTTACAGTCTACTCCTGCTCTGCCAGCCTGAATGTCGTTCACTAACATCTAAAACTGGTTGTTTTGTGTGGACATTGATTCTTCTCACTCATTTATTTTCAAAATCAGGCATAAGGACATTTGCATTCCCCAAGGGGGGAGAAACATTTCTGCTTTAGACATCTTCAAGAGGCAGTTCAGTCTCTTTGCTGAGCGCTGAGGAATCGCGACAGTGGATTTTACAATCAGTTGCTCGGTGTGAACACGTCACACGCACGCATCTCGTCAACCGCGTCACACTGACGCTGAGCCTTGACTTGGTGATTTGTGACGTCGGTGGTGAGTCAGATTCATAACAGAATGGGTTCTGTGGTATAATCTCACGTAACAAAGAAAATAAAGGTTTTTAATTCTCCGCTCAGACGAGTGCAGTCAATGGTGAAATGGATCAGATATGAAATTAAGGGATTTTGGAAAGATGGGAAGAGGTGAAGTGTATGACAGCTGCAAATGTTGCCCCTCCTTCACTTCACTGAATGCTCTGGATATGATGTAAGAGTGATGCAGACTGTTTTAGGACATGACTGTTTTAGCAAATAGGGATGATAAAAGATATAGACTCAGGCACAAACCTGGTCTGTGAGGATTCGAGGCTTAATATCAGGAATGGCACCCCCTCTCAGCTCATCTTCCACAGCCATGAGTCTGACAACAGGGAAATAGACACAAACATACCGCTTGACAAGAATAGAATTATAAAGCCGGTGCGCTTCAGATTTGATGTAGGATTATGTGGCCATATGATGATATTAAGGTCTTGACATATCTCAGGGTACAATCAGCCATCCTCAGAGCTTTCTCGGGTCTGAACTGCCCTGAGAACAGTTCAGATTCTGCAGTTCAGACACAGAACTTGTGAAAGGAGTGTGTGGAGCAAATATACTAACTATACTATATTTCTATAGTGAGAGGAAAAATTTTGTTTAACCTAAAGGATCTATGAAATGAGACAAGATCTGCAGGGTCCAGTTTCACCAACCGGGCTTATGCCTGGTCCATCATTGCCATTGTCCAAACATATGGTTAAGACAAAGGCATGTTAAGTCTGGAGGCTACATCTGAGTCTGTGGCATTAACAGTCTCAACGCCACCGATCATATTGACCACATCCGTCCATGGAGACACCGTCTGGTTGTTTGAAAGTGAGGATTTCCACTTCAACCCAGCTGGAAAAAGTAGAGGAATCCTCTCCCATGACATCCCAGTATACTGACATTTCCAGGCCAACAAAGATCTACTTAGGACCAGGACCAGACAAAAGCCAGAATGTAAAAATATTTTTGGTTTTAAATTGGACATAGCTTGCTCTTTATAGGTGCTGACACTGTTTATGCTAAGCTAGGCTAACGTCAGTCAAGTCAGTCTTTTTAAATGCACATGAGTATTTCTGGATCTTCGGATGAACATGCATGAAGATTTTCCAAAGTGTTGAACTGGTTCTTCAGAATTCAACAGCAAGTTTGATTAATTTAAATTATATGTATATATATATATTTCATCCAAATTCCTGATTAAGGTTTGCGGGGTTTGTGGCTCTGTATGTTTACATGTGACCCAAATGGAAGATGGTTTTGTACTGCCCCTCTTGTATTTCTGGATTTGGGTTAACAACTTTAATCTTCACAAAAGATAACAGAGCATAAAATCATGTGAGTTCATGTCACTGATTGTTGGCAGCAATAGATTTTTTTTAGCCACTGACCAGGTCACATGAATGTGAGTTTCAGTAATAGCTGCTGTCCGAGCATCTCTGAACATATACTGGTGCTTACTGGCACTCCCCGACATTAAAAGGGGAAAACTGAGGCGTGCTTAATAGGATAGACAGCACAAAGCAGTAACAGGAACAGCCCCCCCTCCCTGCCTGCTCTGCTCCATTCACCTGTTGATGATGCCTTTGATCTGAGAATCCTTCTCCACTTGCTGTTGCTTCAGACGACGCTCACTGTCCTCCAAACGGTTCTGGTACTGCTGCAGGATCTTGCTTGTCTGCTGTTCCTGTGACATAAGTCTCTGCTCATACTCCTCCAGCTTGCGATGAGACATCTTCAGTCGCTCCTTTAGGGAATGTATTTCCTCCTCGTACTCCCTGACCTAAAAGACAATGTACTCATCACTATTCATGAATGAATTCAAATCATACAGACATGACTTTGTGGGACAGGTATTTTTATGCCAAGCAGCAAGAGATACTGTGGTAAACAATGTGGGCAATGTCAGATTTTTGACCTCTGAAACATTCAAATCAAGTTAGCAGCATGTATGGATGCAAAAAGACTTGAAACTAGTCATTGAGTCATAATTGAGACAATAAACTCCCTGGAAAAAATGGAGGTCATCAGACTTTGTGCACCCAATGGAGTCGACCCCTGCTGGTAAATAGAGAGAATGCATGTTTAAGACGATGCAACTGCTTGGTCCTCCAGAAGTGCTGTTTTGAAATAAGTGTGTGTCTGCCCTACATGGGTATTATTTGCACAGTTTAACTGACAGATGCATTTGACATAAATCCAGATGCATGAACACTCACAAAGAATTTGATACTTCTCCCTTACAACCATTTCCCTTGCACACTTCAGGCCTGGTCCAGGTTTTGCAAATTGCACTAGTGGCAATTAATCACTGTCAGCAACATTTCTTTTAAAAGAAGGAGAGATTAAAGAAAAAAAAACCTGCTGACCCTCTCGAGTCGTGATTCATCCATGCTCTTGGAGTACTCTTTCAGCTGACCCTCACGGTCCGGCCGCAGGCTCTCAATGTCGGCAGAGAGGTGTGGCATGTTGGACACCCAGGCAACCGTGCGCTCGTTGAGCGCTGAAGTGTTCAAGGTTGACTGAGAACCCTGAAATAACACAAACGTACACTTAATTCTTGTCTTCCTGGGTTTACCCCGCAAAGAAATTGCTCACTCACCTGCTTATTAACAACTGGCTTGAGCAGATGCTGCGATGGAGGTTGCAGTTGCGACTGAGGCTTCTTGGTGCTTTTCGTTGGAGTGTCTGTCGACTCCTCTGCGGCTGCTGGTGGGCCCTGGTTCTCTTTGGCAGAACTGGTCTGGTATGGGAGCCCCGGAGCCGGGCTGTCTGTCACAGCCAGCTGGGTCTCCTGTTGCTGCTGCTGCGTCTGCTGCTGCTGCTGTTGCGGCTGCTGAGTTTGCCGTTGTTTTGGCTGACCGCCACTGTAGTTTGTGTCAGGCGACTCGAGGAGGAGGTTCCTGCTCTGGGGTCTCACCTTTGGAGGTGTGGCAGTAGCTGGAGTGTTGACAGACCGTTGTGATTTGAGGTGTTGCGGTGGGGCCATGGATGACTGGCGGACAGGGTGGACAGTTGTGGGAGGTGTGGCCAAAGAGGCAGGGGTTCCCGTGCCGGTGGGTGTCTGAGATGCTAATCCCATCAGATGCTGCTGTTGGAGGGACTCCTGAATGGACAGAAGACAGAAAAAGTGAAAACCTTGACTTTGGCACCACCCAGTGGTAGAGTCCAATAAGGCTTGTGCTGAACAGAGACAAGTGTGAAATAAAAAAAGACAAATTGGTATTTAAGTCAGAAAGCTCAGCTCAGCATTTTCTGCTGCATAAGAGAGACAGAGCAAAACCAATCCATGGATCATCTAGAGCCAAGATTTGCTTCCCAAATTCATCATAAGACTATAACTACAGTGCAACAAGATGGACTGAAAGGAATATTACCCATTCTGGAATTTCAGAAGATCACTATCAGTGTTTGTCACTAACAATGATAACACTCAAGGACTCAGCTTTACTTTCGGTCTGTTGTTTATTTTCTGTTTATGCTTAAATGTTGAATAATTTAATATAAATGTGTGTGTGTAACTTATACAAATTATTACCACTCATCAGACCTAGGGGCCACTTAGTATTTCAACAGAGGATAAACTCATACTCCAAATACGACTTTCAGCACTAAAAACAGACTGTCCATCTAATTTGAAGATTTAGAACAACTTCCATTATTTTAACTAACAAGTTCCTGTGTTACTTTATTAACATGAAGTCCTGACGTAGCCTCTAACAGGCTGTACACTGCTATTAAAAGGATGGTTTGAAGACATTAATTTGAACCCTGGATTAATCAAACTTGAGTGCTCAAAGGTTTTCTTTACACTAAGGATGTAAATAAATCATATTTTCGTGGCTCTGCAGCATTAACGTGTTGCTACATATCATCACAAACGTGTGAAGACAGGCGTGACGTTCCTACCTGCACTTGCAGTGACAGCTGGTGCCAGACGAAGTCATTGTTCTGATTCTGCCGGGTGAAATCATCACTGTAACTGTGGGAGTGGACAATGCTGGGCTGCACCAGGCTGCTCTGGGACCGCAGGGCAGACAGGTCTTCGCTGCGAGAGAAAGCACTGTTGCCAAACGCTGGTGCATAGTCGGGGTGGCCGTTCTCAGGTTCAGGGGCGAGGAGGAGAGGCGGGGGAGGAGGCTGCTGCTGAGCTGGGGAGTTCTGGGCGGCCAGATGGAATAGAGGGTTCTGGAAAGACAAGGGGAAGTGCATGGCTGCTGCTGCCTGCTGCTGCTGCTGGGAGATAGATTCGGTGGGCCCCCCGATGTGGCCCATCTGGCTCAGCCTCAGACCAGAGCCCGCTGAGCCGGTGGGCATATGTCCCGCCATACGAAGAGGACCGCCCAGGTTCCCGAAGCTGTGACCCAGGCCAGCGATGGAGGCTTGGGAGGAGGTGAGCATGTCGCCCACAGAGTTTAGGTTTGAAATACTGTTCATGCGGGAGTCCTGAAGATCCATCATGGACACACTTTTATTCACACTGTGAACCTGGGAAGGAGAAAAACATCTAATCAAAACCTAAGCAGATGCACATAAATGGAAAATCAAAGACAACAGCTCTCATTAAGTTTCATTGTTATCCCAGTAAGTGTGTTTTATCCTCCGGTGTCGATGTACCCCATTTGTAAGGCTTCGCGGTTCTTTTATCTTGTCGTGTCTTTGAACTGCCATGTTGTTGACGGGTGATGTACGGGTGATGTGCTGCTAAAAATGTGAAAACAAGGAACATTTCAAATGAAGCGACACTTGATAGGCTGAATCTCATTTCCATCTAATCAAATGGAACGTGGGGATTAAAATATATGCTCTGAATAGCGTAGGTACTCGAGACAAATGTAAAACTATGGCTTCGTGCTCCAACTAAGGATCAGGATGTAATCACACTGATTTCTATTTTGTAGGGTGTAAACATGCACCTCAGGGTATTTCCCATGTACTCACATTAAATGTGATTCCGCTTGAGTTTTGAGAAACAAACAGTAGGATTTCACCATGTACCTTTGGATCGGGTTCAGTGATGTCAGAGCTGCTGGTGCAGTAAGCCGGGCTGGATCGAGCCAGCGGCGGGCGCGTCACGTAGAACACCTCCCTCGATGAGCGGAGATCCCGCTCTGCGTGGCGCCTCATGTTCAAGTTCGACGAGAGGGATTCCACCGCTGACACACCGGTCGTAGGCGACGGCAGACGAGAAATGTCTATTGAACTTCATATAAAAACATTGATGGTTGACTGTGATTTCTATCCCATCTTATCTTCACCATGTCAGAGTTTCACAAAATAATACAAAAATACAAGTTCAAGAATACATGGAGAGGGCAGAGGCTGGTGACTCACTCCTCCAACTGGTTTGAATTTATTACCATATATTTTACCTCTTCCCATCGTCTTACACCTGCTTTCAGCAGAGTCAATTCTTATTCAACATGTGCTTTGTTAGGATGTAACATTTGTAATTGTAAAAACCAAATGGTTGCAATGGGGTCCTTTGGTATTACCGCTGTTATTACTCTTATGTAAATGAGAGCTCACTTAAAGTTCGGCTGTAAAGAGAACAACTGTCTCTTGATAATAGAGGAGAGCGTCTGGGAACAGATGGCCCCAGCAAGTACTGCTTTCTAATATACTTTAAAAGCCTTCAGAGACACATCAGGTTGCATTAGCATTATGGGCTCTTAGAAATAAAACAGTGTTTTGACCAACTGAACTCTCATTAAATGTGTTTCTTAGTTTTTTGTGTGTTTGTCTGTCACCGACACCCATTTTTGCCGTTATGGCCATTCAAATTGTGTCAATAATCAGCCCGTTTTTCAAATGAAACCCCATCATATGACCAGGGTTCAGTGCCCTCATGTACAGAGACACGAGAAAATACCTGTTTAAATCTCGCATCATGAGGCTTTGGAAGTCAGACGACATGAGACGATTGAAAGTTGGCCGAGAGAACAGCCTGTCCTTCGGTCTGTCGGGCTGGTGGTTTGTCGGCATGTGGAGCTGCGGGTTCCTCAGGGCGACACTGATGTCATTCAGCAGCCGCGGTAAGGGCCCCAGTTTGAGAATAGCATCCTACAACATGGACAGGTTTTAAAAAGTCAAGGAATCTAATCTGTAGATATGAATCCATTCCGAGAGAGAGGAAGATCGCCTAACTTTGTGAGTGCAGATTTACTTCTTTGTTGGACGTGGGACGAGGCATAAAAATAGAAACTGTTTGTAGTATATGAATTATACTACAAATACGACGCGTCTCAGTCCTATCTGAAAAGCCCATAAAAATCCATCTTTTCATTAACCAATGAGAGTCTGTTTAATATAATTTGTGACAGCCTGGTTCTGTGTCTCAGGGTTCATGCACAGACCATCAAATGGGATCCACTGATATAGCCACCACATATATGTCTGCACCCCAAATGTTTTAATTAAAGAACAAGGCAATGAAAAGTGCATAAATTAGCATATAATTTTGCATTTCTTCTACGATTTTTTTTTTTTTTTCCAAAATGAGCATCAGATATTTATGATCTTCTTGATAAGTAGGGAATCATTTGCATCATTAGTTTTCAATCAGCACTACAATACAGGAAAAACGGTGAAATGTAACTCTCCATAGCAACGGAAATATCGAGTGTTTAAGTGGATCTTATTGATCCACCCACCTTGCTGAGTTGCCCCATGACTTCCCACAATAAGCTGTGAAGCATGGACAACTCTCTGCCGAGGTCGATGTAGCCCTCAAACCCTCCGGCGTTCCCGCCAGTGTCCATGTTGGAAATTTCATAGAGAAACTGCTGCATGGAACCCCACTCCATCTCCAGGAACTCGTTCATGAAATACAAGTATTCTTCCTTGGGTCCAAACCTGGATGGATGCAGACAGACACATGGGACAGTCAAGTTAGGACGGACAAACAAATGGGAACATGCAGTGCTTTGTGCTCGATGCAAAGAGTGTTCACGTGTGGGAGTTGAGCTTTAAAAACAGATCAAATTCCGTATACTAATGTTATATAACCATGATTTGCAAAGGTGTTTGGACACTGATGCAGAAATGGACTGAAACCAATTTGAAACCATGTATGTTGCAGTGGATCTGGATCGTTTGTGGGTCTAGTCCTGTTGCCAGCACATGGTGTTTGTGGTGTTTGTGTTCTCCCGTCTCTGCTTCATTCAACATCTCCTGGTATCACATCATTTGCACTGGTGCAAGTGTGTCTGTGACTCTTGCAGCCGAATTTGTCATTTTTGTGCCAGCTGTTCCCGAAGGGATTAGAGATTATGACAGTTACCATTTACCTGCTGGATTTAAGCTTCTGCGTCAAATCACTGGTAATGAACATAAAGGAGGGTGAAAATATCTGCATTATCAATGTTGCTTTTATTTTAACATTACTTTTTACCACCATATTTTCAGTTTCTCTAACATTCCACTATGCAGCACACTGTGGATACACCCACGCCTTGTTTATTCCACAAAGCATTTTTGACAGTCTAATTGTCCTTGTAATACCAGGATTTATTTCTCGCACATTGTAATGACGTGTTTAACACACTCCTAAAACCTACAGGTAATAAAGAAAAGAAACAACCTTTAATTTTGGGACATCAATATTAACTTCTGGGTGAGTAAATATAATTCTGGCTATAATATAACATTCCATCCACTCAGGTAATTATGCACCACTAACCATCCACTGCTGTTGAGGTTATCTATTATGTATCGTCTATATTCTAAATATTTAAACAGTTTAAGTTGAAACTATGGGTGATTAACAGTATGCTCTGAATGTCAAAACTACACGCTCCCATTTAAAGACACTGAAATGAATGTACGTTGCGGCTGATGTAACAGGGCGGCCACCGACAGATACTCACTTGCTGAAGCTGGCCAGGTTCTGCATCACCTTGGCGATGAGTGTGAGCGTTCGCGACGTCCGCTCTGCGGGATACTCCTGCATGAGGTTGAACAGAGATGGGGACATGATGGCTGGGCACATGAAGCGGAGGAATAGGGAGGAGCTGATCAGGCTGTCAGCCAGGTCTTCTCTTCCACGCTCAGCACATCTGGCTCTCCATGAGGCAAACACCTCTTTCAACTCACGCGGAAAAATGCTAAAACAAGAAGAAGGAGAGTCAGAGATTCCTAAAACTGCAAAAACAAAACCAAACTATCAGTTGTCAGGAAGGTACATGTGGGACAAAACCGACCAGAGAGAGTTGATAATCTTGCAGAGCAGCAGCTCGCAGCACATGCGAAGGTTGGCTTGATGGTCCGCGAGGACCGACGGTGGGACACGCATGGGGTCGACCTCACAGTTCTCCTCAGATTCGTATAAGGCTCGAATGAAGTCACCTGCAAGTCCGGGACAACAAACAGCAGAGTCACGTACACAGGTCCTGGCAGACAGCCACGTTTGTAGCCTGTTAGGAACACAAACGGTTTCCCATCTCATAAACCGACAAGCAGGGTTTCTGTGTGGTTCCTGATTCCTACCTATAGCCTCTTTGAGGTATCTGTGACCTATGAGTTTGAGGTACTCTTCCACAGCCTTTGTAGCGAGTGTGTTCTCCCTGAAGATCAAATGCTCGCGGTCCATGAATCGATCCACCTCACACATTGCCATGTCCGACAGAAACTCCTGAAAAGTCAGCACATTTGTAGTTTAGCTGGTAATCCTACTGGTATTAAACCTGGGATGCAAATTTGGACAAACACCATGCCTCACCTTTGTTTTCCCTGTGCTTTGAAGGATGTGCACCAGAGCAAAAGCCACCTCCTCTTTGCTTTTCACGCTCAACAGCGGCTCCAGAACTGCGCACAGTGTTCGGTAGTTGTTGGTAATGTATTCCGCGAATTCCTTGTACAGCTCCATCGGGAGGATGTTCATAGTCTGGTAGCGAGACTTGACACGAAGTGAGGCGTTGATGACTTTGGTACTCCCAACACCACCACTTTTGGCCAAAACACTGGACTGTATCACCGGGTACCACTGCTCAACAAACTGCCGCCCAGTGATGCTGGAGATGGGGATGCTGACAAGGCCAAGGTATGTGCTTTTTTCCTACGGTGACCATTGAAACACCATGTTACTCTTTTTTGACATTATATGCCGGAATGGAAACATTGGGCATTGCAATTCCTTCCACTCTGTGACAGCACTTACCTTGCGTCTTTTTTTGTCTGTTTCTTTGTAGAGGTGCAAACGAAGGCTACGAATGGTAGGCAAATTGTTAAATTCAAAATGCTCGCCCCAGAACACGGTGTCTGTCCGGGGTTTGCTGGTGGTGCGGGCATACAGCATGTCATCCAGACACAGCTCACAATAGTAACGTTTCTTCGTTGGGAGGTCTCGTGCCTCGATGATCCACAACTTGAGCACATTATCCACCCGTCTGCTGTTATCCTGGAAGTGCAACGAGGAGCTCTATGGATTATAACAGCCCTTATTTACATCGGTCTACACTTCATGAGCCTTTTACCTTGCATTCAGGTGGTGGAATGATGATGATGAGTCATGTGCAGGAATGTGACATTATCAGAGATCTATTGCGTCTACCTTGTTGGGTTTGACAGCTCGCTGAAGGTTTTCAATCCATTTGTCTCTCTCTGAAGCTGAGCGGCAGGCGAAACATTTTGTCCCAGAATTAGTGGTCACCTGGAGAGACATTTCAACCATTACAACCCATTTATTTGATGGATTCTCCTGTCATGAGTGTGTCAATAAAATGCTAAAAATAGTAGTAGTTTGTCTTGTTGTTTCTAACCAGTAGTGTGCAGCCAGATATATGACAATAATTGGCTGTGAGTTAATTTATAATGAATACTGCACACACCTCAAAGCAGTACTCTTGTCCTAAAATGCTTGAATGGACAGGTTTGATGATAGCATCTTCATCCAAAACTAAGTCCAAAGCCTCTGCAGCACTGCTCGGGGAAAGGAGGGACTCATGGGAGTGGGATTCTTTGAAACTCTGCATCAAGCGTGTCCTAGTGTGGAAAGGAAAGAAGACGTATTTATTTTCTTCACAGTTCAGTTATGATTAAATCGATCTTTAGATAAACAGTGGAGAAAGATTTCTGCGTGACACAACATGACTCAGAGATCCTCATGCGTCAAACTGCAATCTCAATAGATTTTTTTTTTGTGGTATGATCCTGTTATAATTAGTTTTACAGAAAAGTCAAGAATACCATCTGCATGTGACTCATTCCCTCCATCTCCAATGTGAAAATTTCTAAAAATTGCAAGCATAAAATGTGACACATTTTGAAAGCAGACATGCAGTGAGTCTGCAGGACTGCTGTTGTGCAGAAATGAAACTGAAAGGATGATTATAGCTAATCATAGATGGACCTTAAGAGGAGAGCAGCTCTGTGAGGGAAAATAAATGTGCGCGTGGAAGCTGTAAGTTAAATGAGGCTATTTCTCAGGCGATGTGAGGTCAGGGGGCCGATAAAGAAATAATGGTAGAATAGTTGGAAAAGGAGGCAAATCAAATTACATGTATTATCAGTGAGTGGGTGTTTCACTACACGGCAACAAATGAAATTCAAAGTGAACCGGTACAGATTTAGACAACACCATATACAAGGAGTTAGTCAAGATTCTCCTGGAAAAAAAAACATTAAGTTAGGCAGGTCACTATTTTGGAAATCGATGAAAGCAAAGTGTCACCCTCAGGTAATATAGTTAGCCTGAGGCAAACTTTTTAAATTTCTGTTTACTTAGATGCTGCAGGTAGTCAAAGTCTGCACGCTAAGCAAAGAAGCTAACTACTTCTGACTGAATGTTTGCATTACATACATTTTCAATGGAATTTTCAATAATTTGGCATTAAGGGCATTAAAAAGAAATCCGGCATTAGCATGCTGCTTCATTGTTTTTAATGTCTTTGAACAACAGAAAGAATATTGAGTGGTGGGGGCAAAAAAAAGTACAGAGAACATACATGAAAATAGCTGTGAAGAAATAACCAATAATTATGCAGGAAATGAGGAGCTCTAAATGAAGAGGAGATTTAATGTCAGTCAGCGGTGCAGCGATCAGCTAGTTTCAGGGAGACGGCAAATTGTGTACATGAAAAATGCTCTGGTAAATCAACTTGGCAGCAGAGGCAGAGCAGCTGCGATGGAAGGCTCGAGTGTGAAGTTGGACGCTGAGGGTTTAGAGCAATGTCAACTTAACACTACTGAGTGATTTAAGTGTGTGTGGGCAGAACTCAAAGCCGGCTGTGAAGGCAGCTGTCCGGCAGCCAGTGGGATGGATGTGGTTGACTGAGGCAGGATGTAACCAAGACCCAGTGAAACTCGCCCTTGCTAAATGACACATACCAGAGCAGCCAGAGCATAGTGTCACCAGTGCATTTCTACTTTCTGCCTCTACATCTGTAAATTTCCCCATAGGTGAATCGTGACTGACTGAAGAGCACTGCATGGAATGTGGATTCAAACGCGAGTCAGAATCCTTTGAGATGTCACCCTTCATGTCTGAATACAAAACAAGAACAGTCTGTCATGAAAGTCTATGGATCCACAAGATATGAAACGGTGGATGAAATCATATTGACATCGCTTTTATGAAGTTCTCACAGTGCTACTGTGATATCCAATTAAATTTGCGATTGGTTGTTATTACCGTGGCAGTCTGATTAATTAAGCATCTCACAATAATGACTTCAGAAGTATAAAATGGAACCCAAGAAACAAAACACCTCACCAGTAGGCGTTGTTTATGTGTAGAATTATGGCCCTATTATTTCTTGATTTTCACACATGAAAATGAACTTGCTTTGCAAACATTTATCTTTTAATGTCATGACAGCAGAGTTGCAATTTGTGTTGTTACCCTACTGTTAGCATCACTCAAATGAATGTCTTAAAAGCAGAGTTCAAGTAAGAAGGAGGGGAAAAAAGGTGAAGGTGATAATTCGGGTTTGTTGAATCCCACAGTTACGTCATAAACCGTAACAACATAAACTGTGAAAGCGCAGCTTATTAGCAAATCAGCAGACATGTTCATAGGCTCATTCGAAAATTCCACATTGTCATGGAAACAAGGCTCGCCGGTTTGTCACAGACTGCAGGTGAATACATTGACCTGTGATAAACTGTCGCTGAAAGTACAATTAAAAGCAGCGAGAGGTTGACAGATGAACAATTTTACAAATGACAATAACGGCAAAGACAGCGCACCTTTCTTGATCAGCACTTCGAAAACGAGGTAAAATCATTTGTCTGAAGCTGCTGGTCCGGTCCAGTTTGGGCTGACTTTTGGCCCTTTTGATGGAACCCTTCAACCTTCGGTTGAGGAAACTCTGAAGATTTCACAGAAGGAGGAGAAAATTACAATTAATTAGAGCAGAAATCAAACAGCACCAGCACTGAGGGAATGTAGTGAATAATTCAATAAAAGAATCTGTAACAGCAGCTTTTATGTATGTAAATGTTTGGATTCTCATCGAATATTTGAACTCTTTTTCAAACACCACATTGACCTTGCTTTCCTAATTAGCAGTTCACAATGTCAGAGGCATGTTTCCAATGTGAGGGGGAGCCTGCGTATCCCATGCGTTTGTTTCCCTGTATGTGAGCATCCTTGTGAGCTGTACTCACCGGCTGTCTGAAGGCCTGAGGGGTGGCATTGGGAGGGGTTTCCATGCTTGACTGCCTTACAGAGGCAAAACTTGCCCTCCGCGATTGGTCTGTGAGATGAGATACCAAAGAAAGAAGATAAGACACCAGAAGAAATGTAATCGATAATTAACCCTGCCGTATACTGAATCCGACCAATAGATGCTGAGTTATGTCTGAAAATGTCACCATGTCTTGAAATATTGTCTGTAAAAAATGTTTAAAACTTACATTAGAGGATTAGATGTGATATGAAATATATCACCACGAGAATGTGGCATCTACATGAAATAGGGACACTTGATTGCTTTTGACTTTAGTTTACACTCAATGCTTAATTTTAGAATTAATTCATTCAAAAAGGTACATTTCCTTTCAATCATCAATTATACCATCTTATTCTCTGCTTGTGTTGTGTTGTTACCTTGCAGCTGCTTTGCTCAAATACAGAAAAGGGAAAGAGCGTTAGAAAGTACGACAGAGCACGAGAATCACAAGCAAGCGACCAGCAAATCAGCAATGGACAGTATTTGAGGAAAATCAACATCTTAACCCGCAGATGCTGACTCAACAAGGACAGACAGCTCCAGCCTCCAAAAGACCAGAACAAAGGAAATGGTGACAGTCATAAGGACAGATATGTTTGTTTATAGTTTGACGTGCCCAATGACACAAAACTACACCAGAGCATAAATATAGTAGTCAAACTATAGTGAGTCATCATGAACTCAATGTGCTCTGTCTAAAAAGGCATGAGGGAATCAGATGGGTGTTAAAGTGTTAAAGAAGAACAACGCATATTATACACATTAGTTTTTGTGTTACGTTGGATAGGACTTGGACATTGGATAGGAGGCTACCACAGCAACATGTGGACCTAAAAATAGAGGGGGGGGGGGCTTCCACACATTTTGCAGCTATTTTAGGACAGAAAGGACTCGCTAGTGAAAAAGGCAGGTTGTCTGGGTTACTCCAAGTCATAAAGTCAACAAATTGCAATTTTAATTGCTGTTGAATGACCAGTATTGGTGTATTGGAGGATATTGGGGGGGGG
>CAAKHB010007440.1:5045-37951 GCA_901007665.1 Aeoliscus strigatus | reverse complement strand
GGGGGGGGGGGGGTAGATCATGAACCTTTTAATGTAAATGTGACTCATCGCGATGGGTTGACGTAAGATCCTTGCAAGCTTGGCAGACATTTGCACGGATTATAGGTTTGATCAGATTCATGTTTATATCGACACTGATGTCGTTTTAATTGATGAGTGATCTGCTTGGTCAATATTTTGAAGTAATAACTTCGCTGTTCTGTTTCCCTTCCTTGCACACCAGATCCATGATTTGTTCGCTCCTAAAGCCTGTAAATAGGCCACACTCCGGGTTCTATTCTGAATCTGAGCTAATTGTTTGGTATCCATGGAAACAACTCCAAGGGCTTCTACTTGAACTGTTGAGGATATTTGCACAGTGCAAGATGAAAAACGCACGCAGCCGATCACTGTTTCCAGTGGAACGTGTGGTAGAACTGACTGAGCTGCTTGAGATGAAGCATGCTTATTTTAGCATCCACTGGCAGTAACACAGTTACCTGCACCATGTGGTAAACGTGACATATGAGAACACAAGAATATGTTTACACGGGCTATTCTGAATGTAAATTGCTGTCAGGATGGAGTGTGTGGGTGGCAACTGCCTCTAGCTAACTGTGATACAGAGAGAGAAACAGAAAGAGGAAGTGAGTGAGTGGGCGTTACAGAAACATACTCACCCTTTCCCATATACCACTCTATTAATACACATTTGATTTTTTTTTTAATCAGAATCATAGAACTGGATGTAGATGCGTTGTTTTTTTTATCCAAGCTACAGAGATATTGTCATGACATGGAGGCAGATTTGCGATGAGAGCGTAATATAAGCAGCACGGGATCAGATTTCTGAGTGCCCACGTCAGAGAAACAAGTTGTGATTTTGGGAACTTTGGTTTCACTTGACTAAAAAGTGGAGTGCCACATTACAACCTCACGCCTGTTTGTTGGCTTGCAGACGCACTTTTATCCAAAAAAAAAAAGCAAGGCTGAAGAAACAATGTGAACACATTTTCACACATATCACCAAACTGCTCACAGCCCCACACAGTCGCACCGAGTTGGATTGTTATTTTTAAGTCTGAATAAATCACCTGAAGGACACAATGATGACCGACAACAAAAAAAAGCATCCTTCAAATTCCCAGAGGATGCAGCCAGAGAAATAGCAATATGTAGGTGTTAAAGCAGTTTATGTAGTAGAGAGACTTTTCACAAGTTTGATTCTGCAAACTACTGTGGCTGAATTACATTATTTTTAAGTAGATTGTGATGAATCTGAAATATATCGAGTAAAAAAAAAAAAAATCTAAAACGATCAGTTGTAAATGGCACTTCTGTCAACATTTCTACTTATGTTCCTCCCACTACTATATGCATGTTTACACCGCTTAATGAGCCAGGATGACAGCTGTCATACCCAATTCCTGCCATGTATGACGCCACACAGCCCATATTTCTCACAATTCGCTGACAATCAAGATGAAAACACAGCAAAGACAGGTTTTCTCATGACTGTCCAATCACACAGCAGGAATCTCTAATATCTTGACAGGAGCTACTGACCCCATGTAGACTCAACGACGGTGAGCGTCACATTGACTAACACACATCCTGTCGCCTCATCGTCCACGTTTCTCTTTTCAGCTTCACAACTGCTGGTGTTGTCAAGCGTCACTTGGACCTTCTGCTCGGTCAGCCCGAGTTACAGAGTGCAAGAACAAACGTTTTAAAAAATTCAACACAGTGAACATCTTTCACAGGAAGTTTCCCTCTTGTCGGAAGAGCAGGACTGTTAAAGCTGCCACCGACCTTTAGAGGGGGGGGGGGGGGGGGGGGGGGGGGGGGGTCGTGTGCCGGAAAGTAAGTGCTGAAGTACGCTAGGTCAAATAACGGTTCATCTGCCAGTGTAGATTCAAGCAGCCTCACAGCTGCTGAGAAACCACACACATTTCAAACGAGGCTGTTCATTAAGTGGGAGCTGCCCAGACAATCACACGGCACGACTGTCAGGAACATCGACCTCGTGGCTCCTTGACAAGCTGCCAGCTTCGCCCCAGGAGGTTCGCAACTGTTGAAGTGTGAGGAGGGATTTACGAAAAACCCAGAATGACATTGGAAATGCCAGGCACACAGGGGCAAACGCTGCTGGAGTCCTGTGAAACAACATGATAAAATGGATGGGAAACTGCGTTCATATTCAACCGACTGATGACATTCATACATAATCGCCCTTCACATTGGTTAAAATGGTTATAATCACTCAAATTCACTCAAAGTATTATTATAACTGTGATCCCTACATTGCTTGTCCTGAGTGTTTACAGCCACCAGATTAATATCTTAATATAATCATTTTAAAAAACATGTATATTATTACATTTATTATGGTATGCTTGAGATACACAGGTATTACTGTATGCCACTGGCAAACAACCTTCAAAAGATTTTTTTCAGCAGTTGAATGCAGAAATATATTGAGCTATTCCCAAACTATGTACGATCATTCCAGTGGGCTGCATACACATACCACAAGTTACTCACACACTAAAGTTAATGGGGCGTTAATAACAAGATAGTAAAAGTTCAGGGGGAAAAAATAGCACCTCAGGCGGTTGGTTTTATGCAACATTGGCAAAAATGACAAGTGTGTGTGTGTGTGTGTGTTTAGAGTCTATGGTGCTACTTTTAGAAACAGCACTGTAATAAAGTAAAAGGCACCGAGGAGGCAGAGCAGCAGGATTTGAAAGCAGAGGAGGAGGGTGGATGGGTTGAGGAAGCAGGGGCAGTGTGGGCGTAAGGGAGCTACAGGAACCAACCTATGATTGGCTAGAAAACTGACAGATATTTTTGTTTAAAAACCCTGATAGGGTCTTCCAACCTGCACTGCCTGCATTATTCCACCAAGTCATGAATACCTGGTCCAAAGCGTAACTGCGCTCCACAGCAGAGGGGACATGAAGGATATACAGCTGCTCTGGTTCACGTGTTTTCCAGCATTCCCATCGCTTTCCTGGCTGCCCCTCGGCCTCTGTGAGCCAGCCAAGGGGAGTGTGGCCCGGTTGCCATGGCAACATGTTCATAGCTTGAGCGCAGCTTCCCATTGAAACCACCTTGCTTCACACAAATGTATTGAGAGATGTGACTGCTGAGCTTGTAAATGAAATACCAGAAAATCACCTTCTCCAGCTCAAGCAGCAACACAACGCTCTTCACACCGACCAACTACGCGGCCTCTCACCATCACAATTTAAAAGTAATTTCTGACTAGACATTCCCCTAGAGCATGGCCCCGCTTTTATTTGTTTCTTCCCAACAGTTTAAAAGCATCACTGTACCAGCTGCTAACAGAAAATGATTTCTCTTCCTCCCCCTGGAGGGAGCTGAAATGGCTGCTTTTGTCTGGGGGAGGAAAAAGAGCAAGACTTGGAGTGTATCACAGCTGGAGAAAAGGCAAATGCTGCAATCAAACCTGGAGGAAGTCAAAATAAAACCCAGGCGCGTGAGTGAGGCTCCAGAGGAGGATTGAGTGGTACAAACTTTCTTAGTATACTGAGGCACTTTTATAAAGTCTGACACCTCTGAAAATCACTCAAAAAGGCCAGAGGAGAACGAGCCAAACAGCATTAGAGGGTGATAAACCTTTTATTTACCAGTGGCAAAAGTTGTACCCATGGATTAGGGGGATGGGAGGACTGAAGAGGAAACATATAAAAACATATATAACAGAGAAAAAAATCTCACAAAAGCACGGACGACTGGAGGAGAAGCACAGCTGACAGAGGTGGAGAGCAGAGTTAGACCAGTGTGGCCGAACGGACTCACTTGGGGTTAAAACGCCAGGTCCGCCACAGCAAACTTCCACTTGACCACCCAACCCAAACTGACCCTGATGCGGCAGCCACGTCTTTGACGATGTGTCCATGCAGCTATACGGCACAGACACAAGTCAACTTTTGTTCTTCGCATTCAACACAAGAAAAGAAAAACACTGTAGAGCATTGAAGTGACATCATACAACAATGTTATTTCAAGAAGAAATTTCCTATAACTTTTGTTATTTGTGTCCCAAATGATGACAAACCTCAGACATTTTGACTTTCCGATGAGGAAAAACACAAGGTTTCTCTCAAGAGGCTTCTTCCTTGATAAAAATGTATCTTGTGTCTTATTCTATGCAGATATTCAGTCATTATTCTCAGCTGGTGTCCCATTAGTTTTAAGTATTTCATCATGACACATGTTGATTCTAAATGAGACACAACTGGAGCAAGACCTGTCACTGACGAGTTTTGTATTAATTAACATGAACTTTTCGGTGTAAAATGCCACTTAACTGAGCACTCCACCATCACTGAAAAACACACACACACACACACATAAGCCCAAACCGAATGTTAAATCTGGGGCTCAATAACACTGCAGATGATCATAGCTGCCGATTAAAACCTTGAAGCTAAATGTCACATTGCTGCTCAACCACCTGCTGTTTCTATGATAAATTAATAAGTGTTTCCTGCGGACAAACCAGCGTTTGGGTTCGCTGTCTGATTTAATCTCATGGTTTACAAACAGGAAGTAAGTGGGTTCATTCTGTGTCATCGGCATAGACAATATGGACGTCAGCTTTGTTTTCATTCTTGACATCAGATCATAAGAGGAGGGGAAATATGAGTTGTGTGATTGTGTGATTGTGTTAGAGGAGAACCGACATTTAAGGATCAAACTCATCCCGCTGTTTGAGGCCACAGGACAAACAGGACGGGAGCTCGCTCCACGTTCTTGTTTCATTCAAACAGACTGACAAAGCCTTTCTGTCCTTGGCAGCAAGAAATAGCATCCTCCATGTGCTGGAACTGGGGAGCTGGAGCAGAATCAGCTCTTTGCTGCCTGTCAAGCGCCGAGCTGACAGCTGCGCTTTACAGGAGTCGATCTGCGTCGGTTCACGAGCAAACATACATCTATGTGACTCTGGTCTGTGTGGATTAACTAACAAAATACATCACACAGCAGATGTGTGAGATAGCTCACATCTTCTCACCTCTTCGTATCAGGATGAAGAGAAAAACTTATCGGCTTCCATACATTCATATCTGACGTTCTGTGATATTATCTGGGTTCATGCACATTTTTCTCCAATTGATCGCATGAGTCAATTCTGCGAGGCAGTTTGTCACAGTCCTACATATTCACAGTATGTGTGCATAAAAAATGTCAAAATGTGTATGTATATGCAACTGATATCATCCTGTGTGGTTTGATTGAATCCTTTGAGCAAACTAAGGGGGGGGTTGAATTCAGAACCAAGGTTGGTGTTTTTACTCCACTGTCAACATTTGATCCTCGGTTCTGGTTCACACTGCATAAATACCAGCGGACCAATGATCTACTGATGTTCTTTCCTCATTAGTTACGTCTGCTGCGTCTCCCTGTACTGGACATTGATTGGCTGGAAGGAGACGCGGCCCCAAAGCGCTCAAATTAGCTACTTAGTTAGCACTGGTAGTGCCAGTTAGCAAAGAAGGAGCGTGAACAAACGTGACAACGTCCATGTCATAGCATTATCACCAGCAGCAGCGTCATGAGAATATGGAGCCTAGTTCAGTTATTTCACATTCAGATGAAAGTCATGTGGAGGCTTGGAAAGGAGAAGACGACTGCTAGCTACGCTGTGGCCATGACTCCACGTTGGGAGATGATTACTTCCAGTGGTTTTTGTACGTGTAGGCTGATGATCTGCACTTTCTGTTAAATGATGTTAAGCACCAATTATCAAAAAAACCTTTGTCACTGCAAAAGTCTGAATAGTTGCTCAGTTTGGTCTGGAGAGACCACCTCTTCAGGGTGGACCAAATTTATTTTTTTGGTCCAAATCATAGTCCGGGGGAGCTTTCACATTTGTAAATTTGGTTTGGATCAAACATAAAACTCCCAAAGTCCAGCCCAAACAAGGTAGGTGTGAAAGCCCCCGAACATTTGTGTACGAGTTCTAGTGAAGCAAATGTGGATGGATTTTTCAAAACACTCTTCAAAGCATCTGGAAATGTTTTCTTTGAGAGGTCTTTGTGACTATGAACCCCTGTAAGATGGACTCTGAACACTCAACAAACATCAGTTACAGCTGTTCTTGTCAGCTCAGACGAGGGGGGAAAATCACAAAAAAATCCTCTAAAACAGTCACAAGTCTCAGCTGAAGTGTGACGTTAATGTCACTTCAAATGAGGCTTTTTTTTTTTTTTGGGGGGGGGTGAATGACAACTTCCTATCTTCCTATCTTCTTCTTCACTGTCATGTTAACTGATTTGACAGAGCTGGAATCATGGGTGTTTGATACGTAATTTGCGCATCCCTCCGTCAAAATGAGCTGCTTGTCAGACGACTGCATCTGAAGGGAGCATCAGGTTTTTGACAACATAAATAAACGATGTAACATTGCTGCGTTGTGTCACATGTATTATTATGTGGACAAAATATAACTGGAAGCACCAACAAACCCACAAAATGAACCGATGGGAGCTCCATTTCATACCCAGTGATCCAACCGTTGATCTGCTTTGAGAAAATAAGTTGACATTTTATACAGATTTCATACAGTCACCAGAGATGTTTCTCTCCTTTCAGTCTGAGAAATGAAACCATTAGTACCTGACAGTCCTGCAGGGGGCGACTCAGCTAATCAATAAACAATAATTCTTACTTATTACCTCACTTTTCTCACAATTGTATGGTCTAGTTTCCAGTATTTTCCAAGCTTAAACGTATATTATGATCCATTTAGATACAAATTAAAAACAATAAAACCAATACAACAGGATGATTAACATCCACGGTGTGATTGACAAGTCACTACTGGCAAAGCTGAAAGTTGCATCTGAAACCACGAGAGCAACAACCAAAATGACAAACTCTACGCTGGATAGCGTTGCATAAACCTGTGTTTGGTGCCATGTTGGTGAAGTGGACATCCACTTGTTTATAAAGTCTATCTATGAGGGGCAGATGCCTGTATATGTCTCGCTATGTATATGTGTGTGTGAAATACACATATAAAAGGACGTATATCTACTGACAAAGAGTGAAAATACATCTTGAAATAGTCTGTTTCCATGGTGCTGTTCCATGTACATGGGCGCTGAGGTCCAACTATTGCTGAAGCCATGCACCTGAAGAGGTTGACCTGAGAAGGTCTGTACAGGTGATGAGTTTCACAGCTGCAGTAACACACCTGTGAGCTGGAGAACCTCGGTCACAGGTGCACATTTGGGGGGGGGGGCAAAAAAACAACAACAGCAGCAACTGCACGTGCATGCCACCTTCTCCTCACTCTTGCATGCAACACTTACCCAAAATCACGGGGCCTCCTGGTGATGAAATGGAGACAGTGAAGTCACATCTGTGGAGGCAGGTTCACGCCAGCGCACTTGGTCGGCGTTGTAGCTCTCAGGTAGAATCAGTTTGTGCAAACCTGAGAGTGGAGATCCAAGGAAAGGCTCGTGTTGTCCTCCTTCAGGTGTGTTTTAGTCATCAGGCCCGTGCGTGCGTGTGTGTGTGTTTGTGAGCGTGCAGGGGCTCTTGTTTCTCACCAGCCTCTGAGCTGGTAGCAGACTGTCCCTGGAGCTTCAGCTCAGTCCATCACGGGAGCCAAAGCTCTCCTGTCAGCCCCCCTCTGCTTCTCCTCCCTCTCCCCGTCTCCTCCAACTCTGCAATCCAGGAACTGAGACGTGATCCCTATGTAATACACTGACTCTCTTTCCAGGACGGGTTTTGTCATCTTAGTTGTGTGCTCTGGACACGTGTGACCCCAACCTGCGTCGCAGTGAGCACCCACAGTGCGCATTAGTTCGTCTCCAACAACTCGAATAGACACTTTCCCCGCTCGGACGGTGACTGCTGCACATCAGTCGTTCTCCTCACACGAAGGTGACGATGACGATGATGTCTCTTGGCTGTGCCAACTCCGAGCAGCACGCAAAGCCACTGCGCATTGTGCGCACGACAGCGTCAGAAGGAAACATCACCAGAAAGGAACCAAAAAAAAGGTGAAATCCCGAAGATGCGCAGCCGCAAATGACAAAAATATCAGCTTCGTGCCCATGTTTTTTTCGGGGGAGCACCTCACTCCCGGCTCGAGTGAAGCTCGGGAAAGCGTCTGTTTCTCCCTGCGCGGCGCAGCGACGTCCCCATAATCCAAGAGACGGACACCGGATCCACGCGTTTGCTGCGGTCCGACGCACCTGATCTAGATTGAGCAGCGTTGCGTGGACAGGAAAGAGGGAGCAAAAAAAAAAAAAAAAAAGAGGCGCTCGGTTGCGCGGAGAAGTGTCCCTGACGGGGGCGGGGACAGTGTGGGAGGGAGAGAGACACAAACCACCGCCTCCGACCGGAGCCGGTCCTCCCTGCGCCGCGCTGCGCTCCGCCGCCGTGGAGTTCGGGGGAGCCGGGGCCCCCAGACTCCCACTGCGCCGGATAATTACGATGGAAATGGGATTGTGAGAGTGAAACAAAGTGAATTTACTATAGAGGAGGTGGAATGTCTAATGCAGATTGTGTAGTAAAACTGGTGTTTGCTGAGAACTTAACTGCGGAGGGGAGGGGGCATCAGCAGGGCCGTAACCATGGAGTCAATGTGGGGGGCAGCTGAAAATAGAGACCCCCTCACTCATTCACACTGTGGTTAGCACTGTCCCCTCACAGCTATAAGGTCCCTGGGTTGATCCTGTTGGATTCTGTTTTGGTTCTCTCCAGGTACTCCAGCTTCCTCCCACCTCCAAAAGCATGCTGAGGTTCTTTCCATGTGGGATGTAACAGAGTAAGCAGGTAATGACAAACTCATTCACTCTCACAGGCACCAGTAATGACAGAAGCTGCTACACAAGACACTGATGATGCACGACGGCTTATGGACTCAAACTAGGACCTTTTAGAATACTGGGCGACGCACTCGACCTCCTGAACCACAGCAGCTGCAGTCATTTGAAATTCAGTAAATTTAATTCATTCCTCTTTTGTATTTTACTGCATGGTTCGTTCTTACTCTCTCTGACTTAGGTCTACAACATACACAAAGTGTATTGGAGAAGTGATGACTAGGAACACAAGTGTAATAGAGTCCATCAGGACAGAAAAGGAACAAAAAGAAAAGAAAATTCTATTTCATTTCAATAGAAAACGCTGAAGGACTGTTTTTAATTATGATCCAAAAACCTGTCAGCACAGGTGCAAAAGTGTGGAGGCAACAGACATTGTTCCGCTTCGGAAGGATTTTTATTTTGATAAACATGTTACATAAATGTGTATTGCTAATTGTTCAATCCAGAATGTGTCATAGAACAATTCGTGGGCTATAGAAAGACGGCGTTATATAAATACCTGATGATAAAGAAGGTGTGACCTGGTTAGAGGGTTTTATTTTCTCTTTCCATATCACAATGATGTGGCTGGGGGGTTAAAAGCTGATCTAAAAATGGACCGGCAATGAGATGAGTAATTATTACCTTTGCTATATGTTGATATTCCACAGAATGACTCATAAAAGGTCACTAATACAATAATGAGCTGTAGAACGGAGAACAGAACATTTTGTTTTCAGCTTTTCACGGGCATAGATGAGAGTCAACAGATGATTTTTGTCGTGAAAAAGAGGAAAAAAGGAGTTTGCCCAGGTTTTTAAGAAGTAAGTGAACAGTTGAAAAGGTGACAGCAAACGTCCCAGATGCTGCTGGACGGACGGCACATGCAGTCTTTAAAATATAGACTGCAGATGACACATCCTTACTCTTTTACTCTCTCAGCCGTCATTCACTCACATACACACATGGTTTCTCACCCATATCTCCATGGAAACTGATAAAAGAATAGCTGGCAAAAAAAAAAAAATTGACAAAGCAACAAGAACTTGGACGATAAGCAAGGGATACATTTATAGATCTAGAGGGGCAGAGCTCTGCCAAGGCCAGTAACCCACTCCTTAACTCTTCACGGAAAATCCTCCAGAATATTACATTTAGTTTTCACAAATGAGACATTCCCGCACAAATAATGAAAATCTCTGTGCACTGGCGAAAAGGTTTCATGTTTTTTGCATAATCCTGCTGACAGACAGACGGACAGTGGTCTTAGAGCGGCGATAACGCGTCCTGACTCTGTCACTCCAGATTTCCCTGACGCACACATCTCCATGGAGACAGATAAAGGAATAGTGGGGATTGACAAAGCATAACTGGAATGGGAAGACGAGACCACTGAAACCACGGCTAAAAGAGACATCTAAGATTCATCTGCATGTCACAGATCAGTTTAAAGAAGGACTTGACTGAAAGCAATGACGTTCAGCAAAACCTGTCTACCTATCTTCAGCCTGCTCCGGTTACGGGTCACGGCTGTGCTGGAGCCGATCCCCGCTGTCAACAGGCAAGCGGTGGGGTCGGTGTGTCGCCAGCTCATCCAAGCGTGATTTTGAGGGACCAAATAATTTCCTTTACAAGAAGGATTCGTTTTCAAAGTTGTCCCATTCCTCCAGTTATGCAGAATTTGCATAATCCATGGGAGACAATCGTGTTGATGATGTCGCCGATGCTCAACAGCATCTGGAGTCCACTGCAGAGCAAAGGTTATTAACAGCTTCCAGGAGGACCTGACACCAAACATGTACAAGAAAAGAACTGACGATAACTTTTACGTCATTTAAAGGATAAATTGTAGCATCATTTGATTTCAATACACATATTTTACACTGAGGTGGCGTTAGGAGACATCTAAAACCGTGACATTTGTGAATGTCACAAAACCTTCTAAAGTGCAACATTTCTACTGATAGGATGAATGAACTCCCTTCAACAAAAACCGATTCATTAGCGTTGTCTTTGACTCAGAGCTGAATTTGAAAGCGCAAGAGGAGCTTGTCACCAAATGTGTTGTTGTTATATTGTTACAGTGAGATTTCTGTCTCCCAGAGACACAGAGGCTAATGTGCGCTTTCATTTCCAGCAGACTGGACTATAATTCACTCTACTCTGCTCCCATCAAAAAAATATGATGTCCTGGCCTGTATGAAATGTTCTGTACAAATAAAGTCCCATGGAGCAAATCCACAAACTGTAACAATGCCAAAGGGAATTCAGAAATTCAACTTTTTCTGTGTGTTCCAGGCGTAATCACGGGCTCCGCTTTACTTCATGCTTCGTCCAAACTGCTCGACGGAACAAAATAAAACTGCTGATCTGAAAGATTTGAGGAAACATGAAGGACTGAGGCGTGTGGGGATGTTGCAGATAGCAGAAGAGAGAGGGTGGGCAAGAGAGGAGGGGAGAGGACAAGGGAAGAAGTACAGCACAGTACACCACCTACACTCGTCTCCATGGAAACTACCACACTAGATAGAGTGATGAGGCAGTTCCCTCTCTTCCTGTTCTGAAAACTGTTCAATTGGAGCCATATGTACTATGCAGTATGTGGGAGACAAAGCTTTGCGTATGACAATACAAATTGAGTATGGTGTCTCACCACTGGTTACATATTTTAACGGTAGCCCTACATTCACATACCCCCCCACCACCACCACCACCACCCAGACCCCCTTAGCGACGTCAGCTCGGCCTGACACTGAATACATCACGGCCGCTCAAAGGGATAACTTGTTATTTTTTGAGTGAATATTCTCTTTCCTTAAGCAAGTGGAACAGTGTGTGGGCTGTTTTCGAACAACGAGCATCGAGGGTGACAGAAAGGAAAAGGCGAGATGAAATATCTTCCCGCCCAGTGAGGCTCCGTAACGTAACGTGACACCATAACGACTTTCCGACGTGTCTGTATGAAACAGATTCAGACAGACTGACAATGGAGCGGACTTCGTGCCTGAGGCGTCCGACGTGTTCATTGTCTTACCTGTTCTGCCAAACTATCCCAGTGACCTAATATCTGACTGAATAAATGGAATCAATTTGCAGCACTCGGCCACGTCAGCCGGAGGGCATTTTATTTATTCTGTCCGACCGTGTTCATTTACTGTCAGAATGAACCCGCCACGCAATCAGTCCGTCTATCAAGTCAGCGGATGACTAATTGGGAGCGAGATGAGGTCGTTCGGCCGGCGGCCCACCAGCAAGACGTCCAGATGGCTCATCCGCCTCTGCTCTGCTTTTCGCAGCCATTGTTCATCTGACAGAGAGCAACCGAGCAGAGGAGACATTTGATCTTTGAGAAGCTGCACGGGACCTTCGCTCCCACCACACAGCATTCTGTCCTCATTTGACACAATGTTTACTGCTTTCTCATGCTGGTTCTTGCGCCACAGCGAGAGCTTCGAAATCAGATGAACTGTGTTGAATGCAGTGGGCCGTCAAACCGCAGCTGGTTCCAGAGCTATTCATCATATCACCAGCAGGGTTCCTGAGGGCTCAGAGCAAAGGAAGACAGAGACGCTCTGCTCCACATCACCAGGACAGGGACAGTATGTACGAAAGACCCACTCCAACATCATACGTCGTTTCCAGAAGTCAAGGTCAGCCGCAGCAGCCAGTCCAATACAAAACTCCCACCATTTTCCTAATTATAGAACTAATGTGATACGGCTGTGTTCTATCCAAGGACTGTTTTTTTTACCCTTTAATCTGTGTGACTCACTGTATTTGTTTCCCAGGAGTTTTTTTTTTATATAATGCAGACAGATTTACCAGACACCGTGTAGCCGAAGGGATCCTTGCTCACCGTTTGAGGGGGTCAAAGGTGCCGCGGTAGTTGAGTGCTCAGTGGGGTCGGGATCCATGGTTGTGTTCTGTGTCTGTGTACAGATATAGCAAGCGTATTTGAAGTACTGCAGGGATGAGCGCCGCAGGGCTGTTCACTGGGATGCTGGAGCAATTTTCTGCTATTAACCGTGATCAGGCAGATGACAATAGCTGCAGCAGACAATCGTCTTCCCGGCTCCACTTACTGATTTTTTGTTTGTTCTTTTTCTTCTGTGCAGCAGGACAAATGCCTGCCAACATTATCGACACCAAGTGTAAATACACACCTCTGCCCGCCGATGAGAGTTCAATGGAGCAGGAATATTAAAAATTTTAAAGGTCTTAAATATTTTAATGCTTCGGCAGAATATGAATTTATTTTTTTTTCCAGATGGATTGGATTATAAAACCTGGAGGGCAGCAGAGATTATAAGTCTCCAGATAAAGGTATTAAATGAACAACTCCGTCTAGACAGTCTGAGGCGTCTGCTGCTGTCACAGAGCAGCTGGGACTTTGACATTAATCACAGATTACACCAGACACCAGGCTCCATGACATACTGATTATTTTTGCTTCAAATATATATTTTTTTAGAAACCAAATACCTTAAAAGGAACCTTTTTTAAATTGACTAAACTTGTCATCACACACAATGTTTGCAATTTGAGGAAAAGCAACCTGTTTGTGCAGATGCAAATTGAGGGCAGGTTCATCTCCTCGACGGTGTAGTTCATTGCTTATTCTGTTATGTCCTGTTCTATGAGAATAACTTCTGTAACGCTGCGTGCCTGCATGTTTTCCTGAGGTCCTTTCCAATGAGTAGAGAACACATTCAGGCACATCTGCCTCCAGAAAACCTCGTCTGGGTCCACGTCTATTTCATCCCAGCGCCTTGCAGCTGCTTCTCAGCCAAAGAAAAAGCTACATGTACACAAGTCTAAATAAATACATAAACATCGTTTAGTATGGCATCCGTCCAAAACGATATTCAGACAAACTGTTTCTTTTTGTGAGAAATATCACACATCATCATATTTAATCGCTTAAACAAACAGAAGAAGAAGGTCTTCCAAGTGGTGAGCAGATGTTATTTGTCCTCATATCTCCATATTTCTAAAAAAAAAAAAAAAACAACTATGTTGCGACAGCACTCTGCTTCACAAGCATTTTCTGGCGCGTTCCCTTCGACGTGGAGGAGTCGAGTCCTTCTGAGTTGCTGGGAAACCCGTGAGCAGCCACGTATTTTCGGTACGCTTCCCTGATGATGCGGAACGCCCGTGCGTTGGCGTAAGGGATGTCCGTGACCGGGTCTCGGTACAGCGCCGCCTTGTGTGTGACGGGACAAACCTCCTGGACAGGAACCGGCGGACTTGACTGCGCCGTGCACGGGAAAGCGGCCTCGAACGCGTCGTCGTCGCTGAATGTCACGTACGTTCGGGAGCACAAGCCTCCAGCAGGCTGCTGGGAGAGGGTGCTGGGATTTGTCGGGGCGCTCTGAGGAACGTCCTGATCCAGCCTTTGGAAAACAGGAAAAAGATTAGAGTCTTGATAACAAAAGGTTTTCTGCTTTGCTTTGTTAATATTGCATGTTGCACACCGCAGGACTGAGGGGTCAAGTCATTTGATCCACATTTCATAGCAGGAGAACTGAAAACAACAAATTACATAATAATCTTGGTCATATTATGTTTGGGTACATAATAATCTAAAAGGGATTAAATACTTATATGGTCAAAGCATTCGGAGGTTGTTTTTTTTCCACTGAGCAGATTAAATCAGGCACAAAAAAAACTTTATACGGTGGAGCAGTTCTATGGACCAAATGATCTCTGAAGTCAGATGAGACGTACCCTTCAACATCCACGTTCTCCTCTTTGAGCAGCGAGTGAGAGACGAGCGGCATCAGGACAGAGTGATAACGGATGGTCGGGCCTTCGAAGCGACGTTTCTTATGGACCTGCTTCTTCTTGTCTGCCTCCAGTCGTTCATAGTTCTCTACACATGGAATCACATGTCAAAACATCTGGTGTAATGTGCGTGACACCATGGGCTTCAAACATCTGTTCCAACTGAATCCGTCGTTCACCAGACAATAGCTGTTGGTTTATGGTTGTTCTTTTTGGGTTTGGTTCAAGTAGATTCTACCGACCAGACGTTCTCAAACCTCAAACTGCGGCCGCGTCGTACCTAGCGACCGGATGTTCAGCTCAGCGGTAATCTTGGCCTCAGCCAGCAGTTCGTCTTGGGTTAGCGGCCGGTCACGATGAGCACCTCTCCGTCGCCGAGGAGCATCTTGACGCTCCTGCAGGCGCAGATTCGTCTTTCGAGTATGTTCACTGGTGGACTGTCGCACAGATTTACGAGCTAAAAAAAAAAAAAAAAAACAGATTAAGGCAAGATGAAACAACAATATGGATCTGCAACCACCAGGAATGTTGTCTGATGCAGTTGTGAAACCTTCTCATGATGTTTGAGAAGAAGTTGATGTTTACAACAGTATGTAACTTACTCTCGCCAAAGTCTTGAAATTCTTGCGGAATCCTTCTTTTGAGCTCCACTTTAGTTTTCTCAGTCTTCTTTGTTTCCACAGGTTTTTTGGGTTTGGGCTTGGGCACCTTGATTGGCTCCTTTGAAATACATTTGTCTGTTAATTTCAATTTTAAAAAAATACTACTTTGTCCCTATACTGAACAGTGACTAAAGCCCTCTGACATGCAAGAACAGGACATTTTATCATTTATGTTGCAGTAAGGGGTCAAGAATGGAAAAAGATAACTGAGTTAATTTACTCGTCTTAACAAAACAGAACCCCAGCTGCATACTTTACCTTGTATGCTTTTGTGACCACTCTTCCTTTCCGTCGAGGTGCATCTTCCTCCTGGTCGCTGTCTGGTTCATCTCCCTCATCAATGTCAAAATCACTGTCCACCTCATCCTCTGTGTCGGAATGCTCTCCGTGATACTCGTCATCTCCTGATTCCTGGAAGGAAACAAAAGATAGTACGACCAATGAAGAATCATGTTGTGCAGAATGAATGTGTCAGATTTGTGACAGATGATAAATAACATTTTTGACTAACACAGGCAAGTAAAGGTTTGTAAATGTTCACTGCCATTGATGAATAAACCACTAATATACAATATATACAACTTAACCAATTTGACTCAAGTGACAAAAAAATGATGTATTTCCGAATACGAGATCATTTGTAATAGCTTAAATTAATCATATAATTCTAAGTCCTGATCAAAGAAACCTAATGTTTTTTCTGAATTAACACAAAGATAATTCTTGTCAAGTGATTACCATACGTTTCCCTGGAATGTATGATGTTCAAGTTTAATACTTAATACAAATATTCGCGTCATAGTCATTCCTCTGATAACCTGTTTGTAATCTGCTCGCCATTGCGCACTAGCTGTGACTAACGCTAATTCCTTCTTCAATTTCCATACTCACATCGTTGAAGCCTCCATAAGTTGTCTTGTAGAACTCGTCGTCTTCTTCCACATCCAGCAGTTTCGACATGCGGTTCCCCGCAGTCTTTCGGGGTTCGCGGTGTACAGCCAGACTCATGTTTGTAGTCGTTGCTAAACACGGAGGATGCTAACAGTTGTGCATCGAACACATATTTCGTGACTTGTTACGTTCATACAATTATTTTGATGGCATACATTTTACATTTACACCATCGCCGACGATCTTAAGTTCCCTATTATACCCAACAATGTTTCTCAGATTACACAAAAGAAGCTAACCGCTAACACTTACCACTAGCTTCCGTGACCCATTTCCGGTTATTCACATCCGGTGCAAATGTATGACACAGCCTTCAAAATAAAACAATATCAGCCCTGAATGTTATATTTGAGTCTTTTAAACTTTATTTCATTCACCCAAGTTGTTTTATTCAAAAAACACAGGATTGGTGATTTATTTCCTCCAAAATACCGTGTATGTTGAAACAGATGACAATACAACACTATACTACTTACTACTCAACTAAATATTAGATTGAGGTGAGGTAAATCTACTGAGAATACCTGGCCACTCTTAATGAACAAAGAAACTAATGGATTACAAGGATTTGTCGCGATTAAAATATTATTTTTTCATGTTCAATCTTTCAAAAGGAATGAATTTACTCTCTCAACCATCAAATAAACAGGAACAGGACTCATTGGAAGGTACATTAACTTTATTTAGTACTACGCTTTTAAAGTGCTTTTTTTAAAGAATCTGTAAAACCAGTTATATTCATTGAAGAGTGAGCACAACAGTAAAATATGACACATTAGAAGACAAGGAAACTAAAGAATTAAAGGAGACGTGACAAATTAATTAAAAGAAAAATAAATAATCAAATTAATGAATCAGTCACATCAGAAAACAAGTATAATCATTGGTCCCAAACAATGTTCTTATCAGTCTAAATTGCTCGTGCATTGTGTTTATTCAACGCTACACGTTGTGGCAGCTGTGCATGCATGTGTGTTATAACAGAAGCTGTTTCTTTAATGCTCAACCTTCTACAATTCAACTCTGAATGTTGTTTGTGTTCATGGGCAGACACTGTGACTGTAATAGTAGGTTCAGTTAAACAAATCCTTCATGGACTTATATTAGTTTCATGGTGAACCGGCTTGTCTCCATATAGTTGCCTGTCCCTCCATTACTGCTGCTCATGGTGCTCCGTGGTACATATGCGATGGTGGCCGTGTGTTTTATCTGTCCTTTGCTTTTACTCCAGAAGAGCATGAAAACAAAACATATGCTCACAGAGCTGAAAAATGACAGGAATCCAATTGATGCTGCGATCAGCAACGTCTTCACATCCAATGGCAATTGCTGAGGTCCATTTACGCCCGGGGCGGCAGATGGAAAGGCAAACCAACTTTTAAGACGAAAGGGGTTTTTAGATGATGATGACAAGCCTCGAACATGGAGGATGACCGTCAGGCTGTCATTTCCCGCAGCGTTTGACGCCACACAGAGATAAGTACCACTGTCTTGAGGCTGAGCATAGCGCACCTCCAATGAACCGTTGGAGAGAGCTCGTACTCTGCCGATGGGCGACAACGGTCTCCCCTGTGGGTTTAGCCAGGTGACAGATGGCACAGGGTCACCTTCAGCGCTGCAGTAAAAAAACAACGTGTGTCCCTGGTCTACTCTCACTCTTTGAGGTTTGCGGTTCAGAATACGAGGCTGCTGACAAGTAAGCAAACCTGAGAGATCCGTTTCGGTAAAGTCGAGAATTTTCCAGCCCTGCAGCTGAATGGATGTCATGCAAATCGGTGGATCTTCACCAAAGTTCAGGTAGACGAGGCGGTGCACGACCCACAGTAAACGACAGTCACACGCAAGTGGGTTGTTGTCAAGTCCCAGACTTTCAAGGGTTTCCACTGACTGAAAGCTTCCTGCCTCTAGGGTGGTGAGGCGGTTTCGAGATACGTTCAGCAATTTCAAATGTGCCACTCCTCTGAATGCTCCGACCTCAATGCGGAGCAATGATCCACCAACCAGATGGAACTCTTGGAGTCTGAGCAAGTCAGTCAACAGGTTCCCATGGATGTAGGTGATTGGATTAAAAGACAGGTCAAGGTATACAAGATATACAAGATGATGCAGAGGGATGTAGGGGACAGCACTGAGATTGCACTTTGTAACTGTGAGAGAAGTCAGATTTAGTCCAAACAGGCTGTTTCCTGATAGGGTTTCCAGCCGGGGACAATTACATATAAAGAGTTCCTTCAAGCGCACTAGACGTGTGAACGAGTAGTTTGGCAGTATGTGGGGGCCAAACCGCTGTACGTGGAGGCTTCTCAGCCCACTGAGTTGTGTGAGCGACTCGGTTGGCACAGCAGTGAGATTGCAGGCATCAAAGTGGAGCTCCTGTAGGCTGGTTAGACCGGCGAACGCTTGATGGGCGATGAAAACAAAGTCATTATCCACCGCTTTAATAACCCGCAGGGCTGATAAGTCCCGGAAAGTGAAATCTAGCAAAACAAGGAT
The DNA here is from genome assembly GCA_901007665.1 of Aeoliscus strigatus. NCBI lineage: Eukaryota > Metazoa > Chordata > Actinopteri > Syngnathiformes > Centriscidae > Aeoliscus > Aeoliscus strigatus. The sequence continues at coordinate 19,233 of CAAKHB010007440.1, read as the reverse complement.
CTCATTGTCGCTAATGTCCAATAATTGCAGCTTTGGCAAGCCAGAGAACGCTCCTACTGGAATAATCTTCAGGCGGTTGCGAGCCAAACGCAGAGTTAACAGGCTCTGCAAGCCGAGAAACGCTTCCACTTCAATTATCACAAGAAGGTTGTCACTCAAATCCAACTCTAAAAGTTGTGTTAAAGCCGGAAACTGATGATGTACCAGAGTTTTTATTCGATTCTGAGTCAAGCTGAGTCGTTGGGCATCTTGGGGGAGACCGTCAGGCACTGCGGTGAGTTGGCCATAAGAGCAGTTCACCTCTGACGATGCGGTGTCGCAGTTGCAGGAGGGGGGACACAGCCAGCGTGTCTCCGACCTTAATGCCAGCCCTGCTGCCAACAGGTAGAACGCTCCCCAGCAGAGTTTTTGATGGACTTCACTTCCCACAAACATCTGGTGGCCTGCCTGCACCGCAGAGGTGAAGCTGATGAGACATGTATTTTCCATCCAATCACATACAGTATTGTTCAAAACACACAATTGATTCACCAGTAAAAAGTAAGATCAAGGTATTTTCTCACCTCTTGAGTAACAGGAAGTAGCTTTTCATAACCTGTTAATGAGGCTTTGTCTAGTCAGGTCTGCTGTTCCCATTGTCGATGCAAACACTGGAGAGACAATAAGACAGGAAGCTCAGTCAGTATGTGTTGAGATGATGCTGTTACAATCACTCATTCTGTTTCGTCCATCCTCATTCGCCTTCATCCTGTGGTTGGTTGGTTTGTAGGTCTACGCAGTCAGAGTTCATGTGAGAACTATGAACCTCCAGACTGCACTTGGATATCTGACCTCAACCGGACGCACAGGAACTGAGGATAGAGCTGCAGGAATGATTTCCGACAATGTCCCTTTGCAGACCAGCCCTCTAGAAAGGTTGGCTGTTTTTACTGACGAGCGGCGCACAAGATATGAGGCGTCACATCGGGGGGGGGCTTAACTGCTCAATTACCGCAAGCGTCTGCTCTCACTGGGTAAATTAGAAAAACATGAACACACACTCCTTCTGGATTTCATTACATGAGATTATCGATGTTTACACAGTTCTAAAGATTTATATAATGGAGATATGCTTTGGGAAATCTATTGCTAATCTATTCATAAGCATATTGTGGAAACAAATGCTATTGGTGAGGGATTGTTGGAGGATTAAAATGATTCACTTTGGGAAAACAAATCTACAATTCTAACAATGTAGCTTAACACAATATTTAGGTTCAGACTCTGTAGATCATTTGATTTCATGGCAGAAGCCGAGATAAGAATTCATGTTTTTGCTTGACACTGACATTGCCACATTCCACATAGACGCCCAGCAAAAGAAGGTTCCAGAGAGTTTTTAGTGTCTCTCCGATCAAGACCAGACAAGAGAAACGCATTCACATCAGTACAGAGGGCAAAGGTCAGCTTGTAGCTCGGAGAAAGAATATGTCATGAGGATGCAACAAAGGTTAACGGCTAAGCATCCAGAAGGTGGCGACAAGACTGACTGAAAAGGCCGTTTATATTTACACACATGTAAGAAACAAAACAATATAGACAATCGATGTCATAATATCCTCGTATGCAGTATTGATTTTTCTTTTTTTTTTTTCTTTTTCAACAACTAAACTGGACGTGGCGTTCACAGCCGGCCACAGGTGTCACATTGACTCGCCGCGTGAATCTCAGCGACACCTTCGGTGTGATGCCGCCTCAGCTTTGGCAGCTCTGAGACAACAGGAAACATGTCGGAGGATGGACGGACAGGAAGAGTTGACAGTTTTCTCGTTCCTGCAGAAGGTGTCATTGTTATTTATGTTTTGAAATCCACTCCTTGTGAAACATTTAATCTTTTTGCCGCTTTATCTCTTAGTGTACATAATTTCTTTTCCAGTCACAGTGGAGGATGTGGACCTGGGGAGTCCTGCGGTGGATGACAGCAGCTCCCCGGAGCAGAGAGTGACAGAGTCCTGCTGAACTCCTCTGAGAGCACACGTACCAGCCAGTGAAAACAACGTACAAAGGTGACATCACTGTTATTGGCTGTGGTTCGACTCCCTCAAGGGCTCAACAAAAGGTGGATGGGAACACGGAAGGCGCAGAAATACAATCATGTGAAGGAGAAGGTGACTCACCGAGTCTTCAGTCTGGAGGGTTTGTTGTTATGATGGTGCCATTTGCACAATGTTACTGTGGAAAAAAAAGGGAATTGGTGTTCTCCTTCAAATAAAACGCAGACACAAGTAGAGATAAAACACAACACATCATTGGGTTTTGCAGCATCACCTCAGAATGTTCCTCCAGTTCCTCAGAAATACATCCACATGACAGCTGCAGACAAACGGGCACCAGGAGGGGGCTTCATCCTGAAACGTTCAACAGAGGAGCCGGCGTGCTGCTGCAGCTTCAGTCACCCTGTTGCTTTGCTGTCCTCATGGCAACAACAATGTGCAGGCGCTCGCTGCATGCTGGGGGATTATATGCACTCGCTCATGGACTCTGTCCAAAACTGAATACCAGGAGGAAAGCACAGGTCAGCCAACGGCAGAGATTTGAGGCCACACCAGATGGGAAATGAATCGATGCAGCGACACAAAGAAATGAAAGGATTCCTGGGCTGATCGTGGCGTCGCTCGTCGATACAAATATCCAGAAACATGACACGAGGGGGATGGTGGGATGGATGAATGAATTTGCAGCATGCAAATATGGATCGTTTGGGAAGCAGTTGCTCACGACTGTGAATAATGAAGTTGAATTCAGCTGCAGCCACATGACAACATCTGGGGGACACACATCTGTCTGCTGTGAGGAGACAGCAGGTCAAGCCTGACATGGTGAACCCACTGGAAAGAATGAATGTGCAGCAGTGCTGAGTGGACGTCTCCATCATTATCAAGAAATGACCCATGTCATGTCGCCATCGTATTTTATGTCCTTCTCGAGACCCTTCAGACGGAGAAAATTGAAATATGGGTGGGGACAGTAGAAAAACAGTGTATTTGATGGCAGTTTGGTTGAACGTGTTTGTTTCTGCTCAGCTGCAGGATTCCAGGGTGTTTTTGACTCAGTAACGTGTGTGACCACCACAGAAGAAGAGCCAGTGCTGAGTCAGGACCTTGCCATCTGGTGCCTCAGAGAACAGGCTTTCATCAGCAAATCTGCGTCCAAGCCCGGATTCCAGAAGAGAAACGATCAGTGGTGGCAGCCAATTACGGCCTTGGCCAGATCTAAACGTTCAAAAAAAAAAAAAAAAAAAAAAAAATTGCGTAACATCCTCCTGCGTTACTGTCAGCAGATTCCTCCTCCCTGTTGTGGTGCAGCTGGGATGATTCTGGGAAATCAAGGACCAACAAGGGAGGAGAGTCTTTATGTGACGCATTCACGTCCCCTCAGACGTCAGAACAGGAATATAAAAGTTTTCATGTGTGAAAAATCTAATTTGCCGTGTGAGTTACAATTAAACCCTAATTAAAGCTTTGTTTGTTCAAAATGGTGTTAAATTAACAATTAACAGTGAACAACTTAATATTCACCAACAGTTTCATACTAATTTATGGTAAATTGCAGATTAAGGGATTTGCCGTATCCTGAAAATCTAAAAATCCTGATTAATACGACGGCTGTTGTATTTCTCTTGTGATGTTTGTTTGTTTTATCATACGTTGTCTGAGAATATGTTCCCACAGAAACAGATCAACGATGATTTCAAGGCTCAGGGGGCCGAGGTTCACACCGAGGACGTCGACTTCACACCGCAGCATTGGAAATGTGTTATTTTTTGTAAAATCAAACCGCCAAGAGATGTTTGTTGATGTGTGCTTACTCCTCTGACCGTAACATAACACACACACTAATACATCACTGATACATCCATCATTTAAAATGTGCCATAACTATAAAAATACTTCTTCTGTAGGGTTTGTAAGGTTGTTTTTGTTGTTGATGTTTTTGTTCAGGCTGCCATTTTCAGTTTTGACACACCCTGTGGACCTAATACAATTAATAAAGGGCTAAACATGATTTGAATCACAATATTTCACATAAATCAACAATGTGCTTGTACAGTATGACATTTCCACAAGAGACGTGCTAAAAAGAACATTTCTAGACTCACGTGGTTTTCCACCACTGATCTTTTGCCGCTTCCACCTAAAGGAGGCTGTTTTTGATCCACTGCTGTAAATTACATTCACATGACAAGAGAGAGAGAGAGAGAGAGAGCCGACGCAGTGAAAAAGAAGAGAACTCGTAGAAAGAAACGGTCATCCGCTGTCGTACAGAGATAAAGAAACGTCTCACTGCCACGAGGTAAACTCCAAGTTTCTTCCTATTCGAGGTCATCAACTTATTCTGTTTGGTTGATACACTGTGACTGGACTTCCTGTCAGGGTTTGAAGTTGTGGATGAACGGGGGGCTGCAAAGACTTGATGAGATTACTTTTCTGAACATTCTTCTCTGAATGTTTAAAAGCTGCAAATAATGATTGTTTTCATCGACTGACCTCCTATTTTTTTGATATATTATTGAAATGATCAGAATTTCTAGACAGATCTATTTCATTGATGACAGTCTGAAACCCAAATGACTCATTTGCTTTTGCAGGATGCATATTTTATCTGCAGTGCTGGTTTTGGTCGTTCACGTCCGCAGTCGCTCGTCTCCCCCATTGAGTGAAATGTGGACGGAGTGGCAAACCGAACATCGCAAGGTTTATGACAACCAGGTACGTGGAACGCATTTGTTTCTGTTTCCACGGCACAGACGCATCCACCAGGGGGGGGCGCTGTCTCTGTTTCAGACTGAGCTGGTGTTCAGGAGAGCAGTGTGGGAGGAGAACGTGAAGCTGGTGCAGAGACACAACCAGCAGGCCTCATCAGGAACACACAGCTTCACGTTGGGACTCAACCACCTGGCTGACATGGTGGGAGCCTGCTCTTTTTTGTTTTCTCATCATGAATCAAACATTTGATGTTGGCCAGTTTGGACATGCAGATAATTCGCTTGTTCTCAACTTTATCTGGACTGAGAAAAATCCAGTAAGTTTGACTTATATAGCGAGTTGCCATTTGTTTCTGTATTTTCTCTCTGTCGTCTAACTGGCTGCTTACATTTTTATGATTCTCAATCAAACTGCAGCGATGGAACTGCTCTGGACAGACGTGCATCCAAGGGGCCTCTGGTGGACAACTATGTGCATGACAAACCAAGGCTTGACATCCCGTCCTAAAACCCTCAGACTGGTGCAAGATCAGCTATTAAACCTGCAGGATTACTCTGAAAGGATGACCTATGGAACAGCTCTAATCTCCCTTTGTGTAATCTGATTAGTCTAATTCAGTAGAGGACGGGCCAGTCTGGATTTATGTGAAACACTGTACATCTGGGAAAACTGGTAAACATGAAGTTGAATGCAAACAGACACCTTGTTGATTTCATGTTCATTCTGCTGAAGGTACCTTGTAATGCATATTACTACTTATACATTCACTACATCACTACTTCATATTTCACGTATCTGAAGGCAGCTGAGGAGATCAACGACAAACTGAACGGTCTGAGGCTGGAGGAGCCAATAACCTCCAGAAATGATACGGTGAAGGAGGCGAGGTGCTGGTCATTACCTCTGAGTGTGGACTGGAGGACGAAGGGCCTGGTCAGTCCCGTCCAGAACCAAGTAAGCACTCAGATCCGTTATTCTAAACCATTTACAGACCAAGATGCTAATGTCTCACGACGCTGTTTAGGGGTTGTGCGGGTCGTGCTGGGCCTTCAGCTCTTTGGGGGCACTTGAAGGCCAGATGAAGAAGCACACAGGGGTCCTCGTGCCGCTGAGCCCGCAGAACCTGGTCGACTGCAGCACGGACGACGGAAACCTGGGCTGCAGGGGAGGTTACATCTCCAGATCATACAGATACATCATCCGTAACCGAGGCGTCGACTCGGAGAGGTTTTACCCCTACGAGCACCAGGTCATCCTCCCCGTCTGTCGTTATTTATCTGTCTGGTGTTTCAGTCGTACATGTACGTTGTCATTTTAGATGCAGGACCTCCTCAGAGCTTAGGTGTGAGAAATCGTATTTACACTTAACGTATGCAGCGTGGTTGCATGAATATGAATGAATGAGATGTAGAATAATATTGTGATTTACATTTCGGCTAGAAAACGACGTGCATCATTGCCACGCGACAAATAAATTCAAGAAAGACGACATGAAATATTAATAGAATGCTGATGCGTGTCCGCAAACATCTCTGCAGAATGGGAAATGTCGCTACTCGGCGAGGGGAAAGGCCGGCTATTGCTCAGCGTTCCACATCCTCCCGCAAGGAGATGAAAGGAGTCTGCAGGCTGCCGTGGCAACAGTGGGACCGGTCGCCGTGGCTGTGAACGCCATGCTGCCATCTTTCCATCTGTACAGAGGCGGTGAGACTTGTGAAACACTGCATCTCCTCCACACCGTTCAAAGCATCATGTGATTACGTTTACGTTTTTCCCATAAACCGTCTGCATGCTTCAGGTTTGTACAACGTTCCACACTGTGACCCAAAGCTGGTGAATCACGCCGTTGTGGTCGTCGGCTATGGAGCCGACAGAGGACGAGACTTCTGGCTCGTGAAGAACAGGTACGTTTATCTGTGTTCGTTTGCAGGTTCAACAGAGCATCAGCTTGGACGTCTCAAGCCCGTCTGCGTTTTTCAGTTGGGGAACGTCGTGGGGAGAAGAAGGCTTCATGCGAATAGCAAGGAACAAGAATAATCTGTGTGGCATCGCCAGCGTCGCTGTCTATCCAACATTGTGAAATGCTTTAAATCAGTTTGAAAGCAGATTGTTCAATCTGTAAAAATGTAAATTGTCAATTACCAAATTATTACTATTGTTATTTCCTGGTATTTATGTTTCAAATGTCAGAATAATAGTTTGTTTATTGTACCTTCATGTATTTAAGATTTAAGGACAAACATGTTTTAACAAACATGTTTGTGCTGAGAAGAAAACGTTGAATAAATGGAATATGTGAAAGACGCATCATGTACCGGAAGTACTTTTTAAAGGAGGAGTGGGTGGCATTTAAATGAGGCATTTTGTACTTATTAAAGTATTTGTATGAGTGGATAATGATTTTTATGAACCATGTAAATGTATTCATTGGTCTTATTTACATTTCTACAACGTGCTGAGATGATGATGATGATTTCTGTGAGTCATTCGGTCACACATGGGAATAAATCAAACCACAAAATGATGTATAAATAATTCATTTCGGTGCTAGTGGAGAGTATGAAGGTTACGTAACGACCTTTTAACCTTTTCATCTTTTGAATCTGTTGTCGGCAGAAAACACTGAAAGTGGCATGAGGCCGTGTGCAGTCATGTCGCGTATTGTTGGCAGCAGTCGTACTCACCTGAGGCAGCAGGGGCAGACGTAGAGCACAGCGTGTGATGAGCTGCAGGTGTGTAAGCAGCACACGGATAAATGCAGGTGTGTTTGAGCAGGCCGCTGAGCTGGATTTCTCCTTGTTGTCTGCTGCTCAGGTGAGGTGTGTCTTGTTTGTGTCATCAGTAGGGTACGGTTTCCTCCATAGAATGGAATTCACCATCCTTTTCAAATAAACGCCGACTCGTTTTCGTTCCCCCCAGAGGTCCAGAGATGTTTCGGAGCCTGCTTTTCACCCTCTTGTGTGGATTAGCAGCGGCCGCCAACAGCCCGGAGCTGGACCGACACTGGGAGCTGTGGAAGAAGATGCACAGTAAAGCTTATTCCAATCAGGTAAAACTCAAACCAGAGTTCTACCTGCAGCTTTGTTCACTCTAAGCCAACAGGGGGCGACAGTTTCGACAGGCTCTGGGACATTATTTGCTGCATAAACAGCAACTTGACATTTGTTCCAGCTCATGTTACTAATTTGCTTCCAGACTGAGGAGTTGGGTCGCAGACAGATTTGGGAAAATCACCTGGAAATGATCAATATCCACAATCTGGAAACCTCCCTGGGTCTGCACACATACGAGCTGGCAATGAACCACCTGGGAGATTTGGTGAGCGCCTCTTTTTAGCTCCTAAATCAAAAAGAACGTCATACGGAAGACAAACGTAGGACCGCTGAGTAAAAAAAACACAAACGGATGCAAAAACTTACTGCTGATGTTGGACTCGTAGACCACTGAGGAGATCACCAGCACGCTGACGGGTACGACCGTGCCCTCCGACACGGAGCGGGTTCCTTCCAACCTCACCTGGGACAGCTCTCCACCCCCAGCACTGGACTGGAGGAGTGCTGGCCTGGTGACGGACGTCAAATCCCAGGTGAGCTGTCACATAACCTGAGAACTTTTTATCTTTACAAAGTCTCAACGAGTCCCTTCTCTGATCGCAGGGTTCTTGTGGTTCTTGTTGGGCCTTCAGTGCCGTTGGCGCTCTGGAAGGACAGCTGAAGAAGAAAAGTGGGGTGCTAATCTCCTTGAGTCCGCAAAACTTGGTGGACTGCTCCATTAAATACGGCAACCACGGGTGCAACGGCGGCTTCATGACAAACGCCTTTCAGTATGTAATGCAGAACGGCATCGACTCGGACGTCGCCTATCCTTACACAGGGAAGGTGGGTGTGGGACTCGGTAGACACGTGTGTTCGTTCTCAGAACCTCCAGTAACCCCACCGGCTCTTTTCAGCGTGGTCGCTGCAAGTACGACCCCCTGTATTGGGCCACCTCCTGCTCGGGTTTTGCGTTCCTACCAGAGGGGGATGAATTTGCGTTGAAGTCGGCTCTTGCAACGGTCGGGCCCATCTCTGTCGCCATTGACGCGTCACGGCCCAAATTCAGCTTCTACCGCCATGGTGAGTAGCGAGTCGTCTTCTGCCGTCAGTGACTCATTTCAGACCTGGTCTGGTTCGTACGTCTTTGTGGTCTCGTAGGAGTGTACAGGGACCACAGCTGCTCTCATAACGTGAATCATGGCGTGCTGGCGGTGGGCTACGGCACAGAGAGGGGACAGGATTACTGGCTGGTCAAAAACAGGTCGGTGGAGGAGGACTTTAGGAATAGTTTGTTCTCATGTTAATCAACAAACGTACCTCCGTCGCAGTTGGGGCACGAGCTATGGAGAGGAAGGCTACATCAAGATGGCTCGGAACAGACATGACCAGTGTGGCATCGCTCTCTACGCATGTTTCCCCATCATGTGATCTACATCTCAACATCTGCAGTTGACTCTTATGAAATAAACAGGTTTTCTTGAACCTAACCTAGTCGTAGGATTTTTTTTTTTTTTTTAAATTAAACTCCATGTTGTCATTCCTCTATCAACATGAGCAGGGCTGGGAACAAACTCACGCACACAGCTGTCTTTTGGGGCAAACCTTTAATGTGGAGTCCTGGTCTCCACCCCTCGTTACCTGTTAACCCACAGTGGTTCAGACCTGTACCAGCAAGAGGACAAGTGATGCTGTACAACCGCAGCACCAGCTAATGGGCTTTAAACGCAATGGCCATCTTGCCCTGTAGAGGGCGCCTACTGTGCATAGTGCCAAATGGATTTATTTAACTTGAACTAGTTTGAATTCAAACCTACTTCAATCACGGCAACAGATCGAATCGGAGACACCAATAAAACTAGTGATTCCAGGCTCTGACACAATCCATTTTCAAGTTTTATTTCCATGTTATTTTCTTAGAACTGGATAAATGGCACAGAAGTGCACATCCCAGCATAATGAACAACTCACATAAAATAATTACAGCACCTTTTTCAGCATCACTAAAATATTCTCAATATCCAGAAGTAAAATACTGAAGTTACCAAGAATTTTCAGTCTTCATTTACAAAACACAAAGACAACGCACAAATTGTCATATTGAACTTTTTTTTTTGTTTTCCTTTTGTTCCATACTTACACAAACAAGTCTCTACACACACAGTACACTAACTTTGAATTGAACTCACACTTAGAGCAGAACTGTTCATTAAACAGGTCGGAGTCAAAGTAAAAGAAACTCCTTTTGGGTCCAAGGTGTTTCGCAGTTAGATGAAGTGGGGTTTTTTTTGTTTTTTTCAGTGTTCCAGATTCCAGACTGATCAGTCCGCCGTGTGCTCTGAAGAGTGGAGTGGACAGAAATCATTCGGTAAATAGTCTTCTATCCCTCGATAGAACCGCCATCAGGAGGGGGAATCAGCAAGCTGGTGATTGCTTCGACTACGACTGCCCTCATCATACATGAAACAAACATTGACCCATTTTATAGTTTACATATATGCATATATATATACATATATATATATATATCATCAAATCTCTACACATAGGAACATTTAATAGTTGTACATTTGGGACAGGAGCTCTGATCTGACACAGGGTGTTCTTTGGACGAGTTGGAAAAAGGCTGGAACTTCAGACACTGAAATCCTGCCGAGAACCACAAGACAAGAAGGACTTCCCCCGTTCAAACATCCCCACATGCACAAATTGGACTTTTGTATATCATCTACGCACTCAACTCAACATATTGCCCTTTTCCGGCCATATCTCAGTGATGAGATGCATTGCACCATCCCATTGTTTCTTACTCAATTCAGGTTGATTTTCAAAAAAAAAAAAAAAGTTCCTGGGTCCAAGGTAAACAAGGAGCACAGTCACCACGAGCTTACGTCCAGAACATGTACTCGAATTTCACCAAGTTCACCCACTTTGATTTAAGAACAATCACTGCAAGCAACAAATCTATGTCATCATACAACAATGAGAACGTTGCTTTAGACGAACAGCTGGCGTACGGAACGTCCAAGAAGTCAGACAATACGATACAAACATGCGTCACGATCGGTTGAATACAGAGGGATTCAGGGAGATGGGGGGGGGGGGGGGGGGGGTCAGGTGGTCTGTCATCAGAACAGATGAACGGACGCCTGTTAATAACCGTCTCTGAGAGATTGAGCGACGAACAACATTGAATCAAACGCTGTTGCGTCACGTGTGTTGTTTCCTCCAAATAGTGGAACGTCCCGTGGTCCCTTACTGAGCTTCAGTCATCGCTGGGATGAAAACACAGCAAGAGAAGTAGAAAAATATGCGACAGATTGATCTGTGAGAGAGCAGCCATTCAGTCGGCTCTCACACGCGCGCACACACACACAAGAATTTGATCAGTTACACAAACAGCTGATTTGATTCTCAGAATGAAATCTCAACGTGACATTAAAGGAGTAGTTGGACATTTTGGGAACTAAAATATGAATATGAAATCATGTTAACATGGCTCAACAAACTACAGTACATACTGTTGACACGTCTGTTATGTACAGACTGTACATAACATGTATTTGTAGAAGCTCAGTTGGCCCCAGTTTCCAGTATTTATTCTGAGCTAAGTTCGCCGTGCACTTCGTCTAAAGGTCAGCAACAGACAGGTGTTTGTGGTCACCACTCATCGGGATCGAAAAAGAAAATATGCCCCAGTGTTAAAACTAGTTGAAGAGGCTACTGACAAATTTGGCAAATGATCACACACACACACACACACACACACACACACACACACAAGAGGACATCAACCTGCACTCAAATCAGTGGACAGCAGCAGCAGCACCCATTCTCACGCTGATTGTCAGCACACATACCTTCTATTTTTGGAGAAAGTTTACCAGTGTGTATTAGACAGAAAAGGAGACCTTCAAAATAAATCTGAATGGGATTTGCTGGTTTTTCCCCACTGCTGCTGACTTCCAGTCCTGTTTGAGCACGATGTCGCATTACGACTTTCAGGCAAAACACACAAATCTTGGGAGTAAAGTTTTGAGCCCAAACAGAGAAACACGATTTGATAAAACAGAAATAAGGCTATCACCAAACAAAATGACTCATTTTCAGGCCGATGCAGCTCTAGGACGGAGATGATGTTTGAAGTACCAGCCAATGACCCTCAATGAACAATATTTGGTGCATCTGGTATCTACTGCTCATCCTGTGCATGTTCTTTTTTTTTTTTTTTTTTGTTAATTCTGCTAACGGACTGGATGGAACGGTTCGCTGAAGAAGCTACATGGCTGCATTGATCCGGGCGGAATGATTACATGAATGCACAGTATCGTTCCGTTTCAAACACACACACATGCAGTCACACACACACACACACAACGGTACCTGTGCTCACGTTAATACTGAAAGGTCTGAACGTCATCGCAGAGCCACAGCCGGATGGTTTGACGACTTCAGTCTTAACTACTCCCATTAAAGACAGAGAATCCTGTGAAACGCATCCTATCTCGTCTGCGTGTGGAGGCGATCAGCGGAGGAACACACTGGATTTAAACAGGGACGCACTCGTCGGTCCCTGTGTACATTCAGCTCACCTCACTGGAATGTTTGGTCGCAGCGCTCAGCAGGTCTGGCTGCAGTCGGCAGTGGTCAGAGGCTGTAAACTACTGAAAGATCTTCTCAAATCAATGAAACTGTGCCAGCGTTGTCAAAGGAAAATTTTTTTTTTTTTAAAAAAAGCAGCACTGTAAAGGCGGACGAGGAAGAAAAACACTGCGGCCATATTGAAAACATCGACGAACATGCTCATCCAGAAATGGCTTTTCTTTCAGTCTCATCTCTCCGTTTGACCACATGATATTGTAGATTGTTGGGTGTTTTTTCTTTTTTTTTTTTAAACAGAACGCTTCCCTTACTTGACAATGAAATACACAGTTTTTACTCAAACGTAGATGTGGAGGTACACGACTGTGCTCTTCAGTCAGACACTGCGGGGGATGCGATCCATGTTTCAGAGGATTCTGGGCTTACAATGGGGTTGGAGGTCGGATTTCTTGGCGTGTGACAGGCAGGCGCTTGAAGCTCTCGGGGATGTTCGTTGTCATGCACACACTCCAGCGTTACTCCGCTGCCCCCTGCTGCTCATCTGTACTACTGCAACACTTGGCCTCGTGTCTCAGGCAATTTTGTTGCGAGGAAACTACCTGCAGCGAGCGCGCCAGCGGCGAATAAGATGGGAACAGCCTTGGTGATGCCGACAAACGACTGGAAGATGCTAATGCCCAGGACGGCCGCCAGCTTACAGAGGGCATTCAGGAAGCCGAAGGCCGTGGTCCTGAGGACAGGGGGAGACGGAGAAGGCAGGTTGGAATCCACAGCCTCCGATCCTTCTTACTAAACAGAAATGAGTCACGTACATCAAAAGCAGTATTTCTTTTTACGTGAAGTATAATTTGTGTAGAAACCAGACTGGAGATGAGCGTTCTGCTTCATGACAAATACTATATATGAACACAAACAATATGTTGTTCTGAAGACTTGCTGTATACAATCATCGGTTAACAGGAACACAGAACAAAGACAAACTAGCTGGGTTTTTTTCTTCCCATATTACCGTTTGTCTGAGGGGTAGAGCTCCACTGTTATCACGTCCAGTGCGTTCCATGAAGCGATGCTGATGCCTCCAAACAGACACAGCAGGGCGATCATCCCCGACTCACTGTTGCCGAACATCAGGAAGAAACAGCTGACACAAGATATGACGCTGGATCCCGCTGTTTGGACACACAGTTCAGGATTAGATCGAACTACACAGCCTCAACCTCATCGCCATGACGGAATTCTCCAGGGCGATTCCGTTTACTGACCCAACATCCTTAAGCGCCCAATTTTGTCCATGAGCAGAGCTGAGACGATGTTTCCCGGCAACACTGCCAGCGTGCCGAGGAAGCTCACAAAGTATATCATGTAGGCGTTGTTGAAGTCGTCGCTGAAGTCGAGCATGCAGCCCTCCTTGTTGTGAATAAAGGTGCTGTTCACTAGTTTGCAGTTGACAAATCTGTATTTGAACAAATCTGATGAGAGAAACAGAAAATGTGTCATTGGATCGAACGCGTCAGAGTTGGAAATCATTGAAGACGATGATGCACCACTCAAGAGGCAGTGAAGGACATCCAGACTTTAGATATTTTACTTATCTTTTCAGGTTGTAGTGACACCATGAAAATGATCATACCTGATGATGCACGTCACATTTAACCTGCACTTTTGCATTAATTATTAGCTCAAAAGGAGATTAAAAAGGTTGGCTAATTTCATTTGTTTATTTTGTATTTGCATTTGTCGATCATCAACGCTTTTATATCAAAAGCAATGTAGGCAGAGACGAAATTCTAATGAATTAGTTTTGATTTC
>CAAKHB010007439.1:38699-50861 GCA_901007665.1 Aeoliscus strigatus | reverse complement strand
AGCGAATCATCGATTTCCATCTTTCCCTGTTCTCTGTATCCTCTACTCTGACTCCAACTACCTCCATGTCCTCCCTCACTGTATCTATAAACCTCCTCTTTGGTCTTCCTTTCTGTCTCCTACCTCCAACTCCATCTCTAACATTCTCCTACCAATGTATCCACTGTCCCTCCTCTGCACATGTCCAAACCATCTCAATCTAGCCTCTCTATCTTTTTCTCCTAACCTTCCTGTCTGTGTTGTCCCTCTGATGACCTCATTCCTAATCCTGTCCATCCTGGTCACTCCTAAAGAGAATCTCAGCATCATCTCAACATACACATTACAACATAAAATATTCAGTCACACCTAAAATCAGTGAATAAAATCATAACTACTAGCACCCCTGCTAATTAACTCTTCGGAATAATCAGAGCTACTTTTCTAACCTCTGGGGTGTTTTCTATTGTTCCTACTTAAGAACACAAATATGAGCAGAACTATATCCAACAGTTCTGAAACACACACACACACACACACACACACACACACACACACACGCATATAAAACAAGGCACTGAATGTTCTGACAGAGCAAAAGCTTGAGTTTATTGGCTCAGAGTTTAAGTACTCTGCTGCAGCTCATCGCAGTCTACAAACTATCGGCCACAGATTCTCTCTCATCGTGGGTTTTATTATCTTGTCTTATTATCGTCGGCAGTCTTCTGATCGGCCTATTTTTATGGCCCCTTTTAGTCTGCTGCTCTGACATTACATCAGTTACCTTTTCTTCTCTGCGCACTCCTCTGCCAACAAGACTGATGTATTTTGCACTTTCTGCTTCGTTCTGTGCACACAAATCTACAGATGTCAGATTGGTGGATCCGCTGCAGATTATTCAGGATGTAATTAGCTGGCAGGGAAATCATATTAGAGAATCTCAGACCTCGGGGAACATTTAAGCACGTCATCAAATAATAGGCCAGACATGCAAAACAATATACTTGACCCATTTCTATTTAACACATGTAGATGAGAGGAAAAACACGTTTTGAGCCTCAAATCAACCATTCTGTTGATGACCGCACTTTATGTAAAGTGTCATTTTCCAGCTGACTGATGGACAAGATCCATGGTGGGTCTCAGTCCATTTGATGTGAATTGTGTCCTGACACATAATGTACGTAGTATTAGAAGCTACTCTCCATCTGAAAGAGCACATGAGCTGAAAGGCAGTCGATGAATAATGACCGGAGCTGGTGGAGGAGGTGAAACAGGATACGGCTCTCTGCTGAGGAACACGACAACTTGTTTAAAATGGTTCAGTATAAACACATGAGCCACCTGCTCGAGGGCGACAGAGGGTCAGAGGGCTTCCTCTCCCTTTCCTTAAACAGCCATTTTAATCATCTCTGTCATCCATCATGACCTGCAATGTGTGCAACTGATAAATGATGTTACATTTGATAGTTGTTACGGCATAGCTCTCAGACTGTAACAGAAAAATAGAAGCACAGACTAGAGAAAATCAAAAAGAACCATATTATATTATTACAGACCATAATGTTTAAACAACAGACCAAGCAGATAGCAGATTAGCACTGAAGCTAATGTGAACAGAAATATGGTCTGTAAATCCAGATAACGTGCCAATTGTCAAGAACTGCATCAGGACCTCGTTCACAATGCCAGCCCCAAATGAGACTTTTGTCACATCCAGACTGGATCCAGTTGGACGTTTTATGATGCAACAACAGCATGAAATCAGATGTTTGCAAGTCGGATCAGGATCACATGAAATCTGATTTCATTTATGTCACCTGCATGTGACACACAATGGCTGAATCCATAGACAGGTCTAAAGGACGCGCACCTACACACACGCAGCCCTGACAGAGGTCGTGGGTCACACACTGATGCTTGCTGCTCACCGCCGGTGTAAAAAATGCTCCAGGTGTAAATAAAGTTCTATTTTATCACCTGGAAAAAACACAGGCGGCTCTGATACTGTGGGAGGAAACATATCGAAACGTTTTCCATTCTATCTTTAACTGTACCGAAAGAGAAAAAATGTATTTCTCTTTCCTCAACATCCCTCGTTTACACAAAGCTCATGGGCTGCCTTTATTTCAGCCATCAATCTCATTGTCAGAGTTTGACTTCTGGATCGTGCAAACTAAATGAGTCTCGTCTGTGCCTAGAAGGAGTTTGTTCTGCCACATTACCTCGCTCTTTGCAGAAAGCCTGCATGGACGCAGGAGGACGCTGCGTGTCATTACTCTGATACCCCACCAACTGAGGCCCCTCCCTTGGTGGGGTGCCTTTTTAAAAATGCTTATTTGCTGAGAAGTCTGAACTTTTATTTGACTGATCATCAAACCTGTTTGAGTATTTGACCAATGCTGTTGGTGCCCTTATATTCAAAAGCGTTTGTCCTCTTTGCTACGCACCTCCTCTCCATCAGTGTGAGGTCCCGACTTCACTGGGGATTGAGCTTCACCTCTGGACCACAGATTGAATGTCGGGAATCAGAAACTCCTTCCTGTCTTGCATGGTCTTCAAGACTAATTCATTTGAATTGTGTTTTTGTAATGGAATGCATCTGGATATATGAGTATCTTCTGATCACCCTCTTGTGACAATCTGGGACAGATGGAGCGGAGAAAGAAGGTTGGGAAGGAAGCGCGGGGGAGAGCGAAGCCTGATGGGGGCGAAATCAGAGAAGAGGAGAAGGAGCATATGGACGAGAACATCAATGTGGAGAGACACTAAGTGAGCCATCTGCAGAGGTGTGTTGTGGCTGGAGGGAAGAACTTCATCTTGCCTTTGAGATGTCGCCATCGCTCCACGTTTAAGCTCGCAGATGGCACCACATTTAGCTGTTGACTTTGGACCGTGTTTTTCAAAATCCGGCAAAGGTTTAAGTTTATACTTCTGAGGAAATGCTTATCTCCTGCTTCGAACAACACCTGACATGGTGGCTTAGAGCAAAGCAGGACGACACACAAAGCAAATGGCTTGAAACAAAGAGGGGGTGTGTGGAGCACTGGGTGGAAAAACACCTGACCGACTGAACACCGAAGAAAAACGTGTTATTTTCAGGTCTGATAAACCAGGTTCACCCAATCAGTCGAGCATTGTGCCGTTTCACTTCCTGCTCCTTCGATTCGTCCTCATGTCACCTGGTAATTGCCCGCTGATGATGGAACGCTGTCAACACCTGGTAATTTCAAGCCATTATATACTCTTAATGAAGGTCGTTCCTCTGTCGGCTGCAGCGCAGCGGAGTGACGGCGGCATAACTTCCCCCCCACTACTCACACTCGCATTGAAACAAGGAAACGCTGGCGAGCACAGCGAATGGAAACGGGCTGTATCACCAAGCAAATAACACACAGCCGCCTGCAGTTTGTCATGCTTCAGCTGACACTATCAATCAAACGGGTGTTCCGCCTTTTAGATGGTTCCTCCAAACCTGAGCTTCCCCTGAAGTGATGTATTTTCTGTGCTTATCCAGTCAGCGTGGAGCTGAGCTGCAGTGACAGAAGTCGGTCTGAGCCATCTAGGAGAACAGGTTGGAATGCTGCGTCCGGCTGCAGGAGCTCGTCGGAGGAAAATCACATCAGACGGCCCCAAGATAAACAGCCGATTCCGAACGAACTAGTCAGAGTTGAAGACGTGAACACATTTATTTGATGACACTTGGAGGAAGCAAACAGCCTCTGCAAAAAAAAATCTGATTCATAGAAAAAAATAAACATTTCTTCAAAACCACTGAAATGTATCCAAAGTCATTAAAAGCAAAACGTCCTCTCACCAGCCCGCACCCTTTCCCCCTCCCAACGTCTGAGATGTGGCCTCCTGCCAAGCTGTGATATGAGCTTAGAGTGTGAGGGCGGCCCCGCAGGTAACCAGAACCGGCTCTTTGGACTGCGGGGCCAGGCTTTCAGAGAGAGACAGCCAGCCATGACCTACGGGCAGGCCGCACATCCAGTTAGGGAGCGTCTGACAACCAACAACCAAATCTGTACGAGAGCACACCTGTTTTTCTGCTCATGTAAGAACCCTGTGGGAAGAAACCTAATTCCTTTCCTGGGGGGTTTAAGAGAATAGCTTGTGTTGCTTTTCCTTATAGAGTTGAATGGTTTCTCTGTCAAACAAAACAAAACCAAAAAACAATTAATTGGTGCTCTGAAATCAATGACGCTTCATCATCCCAGCTTTGGTTTAGTCTCAGCTGGTGGAGACCGACGCTGATGAAAACATACGAAAAACTGCAGTAAACCGTGTTACACTATTTAGACATTTGGTGTATTTAGAGTACACCAATGACTTAAATCAACTGGGGCACAACAAATAATGATGTTACCATAGTAACTGAAAAAAACTAAAAATAACGGCCAACTGATAATGAACACACATTTCACGTAATTCCACAACAACAACAAAGTTGTTTGATCTGAACTTGGCACACTGACATACTGTATGTGTGGGAGGGCAATTCAAAAACCAGGGCTTTACACGTTGTAGTTAAATGGGGTCGGTTTGGCAGCGTGTGGCCGCTCTCCCGTTCTGTCTGTCCTGCAGAGATCAATCGAACTCAATCTGTTTCACTGACTTTCAATCACGTTCCGCTGAGTTGTCCCCGTCCAACCACCAGGCAGCGATCGGCGACTCGTTGGGCTCGACCAGGCCTCTGCAGCCGGCGCATCGCAGGGCGAAGGCGCCATGAGTGAACAAAAACATATCATCCTGCTCGAGGTGTTACAGTGACAGGGTGCCGGTGTAAATCTGCTGCCTCGTTCTCTGTGGGAAATTTCATGTCCGAAAATATTGACTCTGTGACCTTACGTGGAGCTGTGGACCTCCTGATTGGAGGTCCGTTAGAGCAACTGCAAAAACAGATCTGTCTCCTCCGGAAAATATTATTAGGTCTCTGTGGCGATGTGTACGTAAGGTCTGCCTGCTGCCAAACACACAAACACCGAGTCGTTACTGTCTCTGGCTTTGAGTGAGAGGTCAGCTAGGACAGCTTCCTCCTCCTCCCTCTTGTTCTCGCTGTCGTACGCTAAAAAAAGTATCCACCTTTGTCTTTTTATCAGTTGGGCTCGGCTTCTTATTTTACAGATGAACACGAGTAATTCATTAGAGGGAGTAAATGAAAACCGCAGCCCTCCTGAATCCACAAGCAGATTCTTCTCTGTCACACCCAAAATATACATTTTGAATAAGAACAGTATTGTGCAAAATCAGAGAAAAAAATAAAATAGGATAATTTTATTTGACGCTTATTTTTTCTCAGTTGTATTTACACATTCTACCAACTTACCAAATACTTTACAGGCAACTACAGTGTGGTTCATTAAAGACAATGTTAATCTTGGACTTCTTTCATTTCACGTTGGTTTTGATCAGTAAGATGGTGCAGACACGTTGGTGAAGGTGGCCTCACTGAATAATTCCACACTAAAACTAACCCAAATGAGAGCAATGAAAGGCAGCGGCAGAGAAGAGCTGAGGACTTGAGGCTGGGAGGGAGGAGGAGGCGGAAGGAGGGGACATCTAAATGAGAAAATAACTGCGTTCATCTCCACTGCATGTTTTGCTCATGAAGCTGATTGAACCATTGAAGGTATTAAAGCATTCTGCTCAGGGGGACAATTGACGCCAGCGCAAACAAAGACAAAACCATCTCTGTCTGTTTCTTTGCCATTCATCACTTTTAGAACGACAACAGCAGCAGCACTCGTGTGTGTGTGTTTGTTAACGTGTGTTTCCAAGCATTGTATATTTCACCCCCCCCCAAAAAAAACCAATTCCTGATTATACGAGGGAGGTAAAATGAGAGAACGGGTGGCCAGAGGGTTGATGGTGTTTTGCATTCCAGCTGCTTGCAGACGGAGAGGGTTGTCATCTATGAGGAAATCAGAGGAGACAGTGGAGGAGCTGGAGCGTCCCAATGCGTGCTTTACTCTGTATATATTCATGTGCACATGTATATTTGGGAATCTCCAGACAACTGTATACACATGTTCTCTCATTTATGCACATAGGTTCATATGTCTGCACACATGACCTCCTGTGTGTGCGCGTATGCATATGTGTCACCTCTCTAGAGCTCATCCAGGCCACAGCGTGGCACCCACTGGGTTTTAGTGCATTAGTGTCATAGCAGATGTATCTTCTAGGCCCGTCCCCTGGCTCTCACTGCGAGCCCATAGAGATGCATTCAGCTGCAGCCAGCGGCACTTTGCGTGATGAGCCTGGGCAATGGCCTCGATAAGGACTGAGGCAACATTTGGAGGAAAACGAGGAGGAAGGGGATGGAGGAGAGGAACGGGAGAGTGAAACTGAAGGATTCGCCGACAGGAAAAGATAGGATGATGCTGAGAGGAGCAGCGGAGGGGAACGATAGCATAAAATTAGTGTGTGTGTGTGTGTGCGCATTCGAGCAGTCGATGCATATATTACTGATAAACACTCATGTTCCATGAATTCATTTTGAGACACGGAGGAAACCACACTGAACGAGTGGAGCTCAGCTGACAGATGAGTCTTGTGTCAGCCAATGGCACGTTTTGAACATTCATAAGGTCTGGATTGTTTTGTTTTGTTTTTTTTTGGGGGGGGTTACATCCTTTAGCACTTCACATCCATGTTGCTGCCACAGCTAAATGATGACAGTAATACAACATAGGGAGCCAGGCTGCAATGTCAAAAGTTGATCGACAAAAGAGCAAAACTCTGACGTGAATGAACACGACTCACTGGGACAGTTTAGGATGGATAGAGACTTCAAGCTGCTGCTCAACACCATATCTTCATTGTATTTGACTCCACTGGTTAGTGTGGACTAGCATGACCATAATTTGATCTACTCTCATACATTCAAACCCCAACCTTTGGGTTAACAGACAGGCCCACCAACCACTGGTCCACAGAGACAGTCCACTGCTGCTATTGGAGTTCTGTAGACACAGATGCTGAAAATGTCCCTATCTCACAATCATTAAGAATCCTTCAACAGATTCCTGGATCTAGATGGTTCCAGAACACTACCAACATTCCATTCCTGGTCCATTATTAGCAATTCCTGAGCATTTCATTCAAATGTGTTCATAACGTTGAGTTAGTTTGCTTACAGAAAAACAAACCAAAATTGCAGACATCACCTCCTTGGTGGAGGTAATACTATCATCAATCAGGGATCATACCCCATGAATCCTTGCATAGTGTTTTAGCTCCGTCTTTGCCACTTGGTGACTGAGGTCGCCACCCTGAATCTAAATTCTTATTGTGACTGGGGGGAGCTAAACTAGTAGTAGGAGTAGGAACTGTAGTTAGACGAAATACAATTGTCCCCAGTTATGTGAAGCGCAAAAGTCCCTGATTTTCAAAATCTACCAACCTGTTCCATCCACGGAACTTTTATCTATTCCACTGCTGAATGCAAAGAGACAATGGGGGCAGGATAATAACTGGCTCCATAACAGCAAGGGAGGCGCAATATCCCTTGAACGTAAAATTGAAATGTGCTGTGAAATTACCAGCAGAATGGCCGTTCTCTGCTAAAAATTGTGTTTTGGAGAATGATGAAAGAACATTTGTGTTTCGTCGTATGACACAGACGAATATGTTTTGTCAAAGGCTTGTAGCACATCGTTCAGCAAACAGAACTGCAGTCATTATGTTCCTATTAGCTCCTTCTGGCGCCGCTGTACCGCACATTATCACACCAAGATGATGACTATGATTATCATAATTCTCTCCTTGTGGTGGAAACACACACAGGCACTGAGGCGCTCATTCCATTCTCGTCCCTGCTGCGAAGCAAATCAAAAACTGGTTAAGACACCATCGGTGAATGGCATATTTGCTACTTTACTGCGACATTAATATCAGCTATCGATAGGATCCGACAGGGGAACTGTCTAGTGGGACCCACTTCCAAGCTGGAGTCAATCAGTGAGGACGACGACCTCTTTAGATCTCCAATTATTTGCCTCTCACTAAAAACCATCTCCTTGATGCTTGTGCTGCTGAGAACTAACTCACACTGATGAACGTGTGTTGCCAGAGGATGCAGACATTAACTATAACATTCTACCAGCACATCGCAGTGTCGACTCTTTCTGCTGCGTTCTTCAGAAGCCTGATAACGAGCTGCTGATTTGAATCATCTGTTATAACTTTTTTGAGGTATTTTGCTAACAGACAAACAGACATATACTGTATAGAGATAAACGCCAGCAAAAACATAACCTCTTTGGTGGAGGTAAAAAGCAGGAAGGAAAGGATCCTTGTTCATCTATGACATCTCTGTATTCCTGGAAAGTCCCTTTCCTCTCACCTCCCTCATCCCTCCATCTTCTAACAAGTTTCTCTCTGATCTCACACCAACAGATCTGCACCGCTGAGTGCAGCCTTATTTTGTTAACAGTAACTGGAGAAGCATGATGTAAGTAAAATGCAGCTGGACTCCATTTGTAATACAAATGTAAATTGGATTCACTGAAGGAACCTTTTTGCTCTTGGCATCGAAGCCGTCTCCCCTTATTCCTTTCCTCTTAGGCGTAGGTACGAGCTCAAGCTTGTTCAGCAGGTAAAAGTTCACCAGTTCACCCAGCAAATCCTCCCAAACGTGATGCTGTGAGTTAATCAGACTGATCCATTACATGTCCCCAAGGTGGTTCACGAGATAGTATAATGATACAAACGTAGTTTAGCTGGAATTTCTCGTCCTCACTGAGACATACTGTACAGTCCATACTTCTTCCCTCCCACCCAGCTCAATCTTACACAGATATACACTTGAGCCAAATATTTCTGTCGCTGCTGTCTTGGGCGCTGGTTGTGATGATAATTGTGGCTCATGCTAATCCCAGCCAGGGTCGCAACCCCAGCGCACGACGATTTGGCTTGATGAAATAATTGTCCCCAAAATTCAGCGCCTGGAACGTTGAACCCTGAGATGAAAAGGCGTCAACCACCTGCAGCATTTGTTCCACTTTAATCCAAATTCAGATTGTTGTTGACCCCCCTGGGCTTTCTGGGAGGAGGAGCAGGAGGGAAGCATGCTGGAGTGGGTTGGTCTATCGATCATCGTAAATGTGTGTAAAACTGTGTGTGTGTGTGTGGCTTTGTGGTAAGGAGGTGAATACCGCACACACACAACTTGTATCTTGGTATGCGTCCTTCGTCGTGGAGGAGGCAGGTCAAGGCTCCAAAGGGAGTAAATCTATATTTGATCCATTTGTTAGAGTAAATGTCAGACTGACATCGGGTCTGTTGAGGATGGCGTACGTGTCCGACCGGACAACGAAACCATGATGTGTGATTCCTCCATTTGTCTGTCGGCTCTGTGAGAGATTTGACCGTCACCATTTGTCTAAGTTAAAGCAACTCAAGCATTTTGACGCCGTTATGTAACAGGGCGTGAGCCCGAGGTTTTTAAGTGGAGCCAAAGTGCAGGTGAACACACACCAGGAAACCGGACACGGTGATAAACAGACAGTTTACTGCACAAACAAGGTGACAAAAAGAGAGTAAGAGAACCAGCAACACAAACTCAAACAAAAACTGACAACCCTGACACATTATCTCAGAACTAGAAAAGAAGAAGAGGTATTTTACCCATCACAGACACTGAGCAAAGCACAAACACTTTCATTGTCTCCATCGCTCATCGGGACGTTTTGCTGAGCGACGGAAATAGATGTAGCTCTTTTATATATTAGCTCTTTTGCACTCAAGTGCAATAGCAGCTAATTGAAATTTTAGACAGCGAGTGTGGGTGACGCCTGTTTCCTGCCTCCAAACACCAGCACTGAAATTTCATTTCATTCCATCAGTTTCATTACTCTGTCGTAGCTTAATGCACTCTGAGTAAATGTGATGTAACCACAAGAGAGAACAGTGTACAGAGTTTGCAGATTAGATGTCTAGATACCTTTTTGAAAGGACGGTGCGGTGGTACAGTGGTTGTTGCTATTCTCAAAGTCTACAAAACATCCGTGTTCCACTGCGTTCTGTGCTGAGTGGCATTTAGATCCTGGTTCATACATGATTCATCACACTAATTAAACTGACTGGGGAACAAAAGACAACTCAACCCATCCAGTTCCCTTAATTGCTTTTGACGCAATGCACAGATTGTCAGAGATAGGATCTGTAGCGCGTGTTAGAATTAGTGCAATTTTTAATTAGCCTCTATTATAGAAGTCATTTCCATGAAGGCGATGAGAGAGTTTGAGACTGGATGTGTCCACCGAGAGCATCTAGCTTAAAGCAGTGAAGGAATGGCCTGATTTACTTCTGTTATCACAGTACTTAGCGGCATTACAATAGCATGAGAGCATAAAGCAAATATAGATGCTTCATCATTACACGTGTAGGTTTAAAAGAATCTGAAGTAATCCATCAAAAAACGTCATGTTTGATCTGCGCGTTGGCCCCCACTTCGACAGCAAGACGTTAGGTTCACACCTCCAGGTCTTGATGCCCAGTTCCCTTTAGCTGTTCACATTATAATTTAGATATAAAAACAATCAGACATGACAGAAGACATGACATCGTACATGTTTCCGTGTATGATACGTGTTTAATATGTTCAAATGTGGACGCTACACGTCAGCGTGTTTCAGTTTAGGAGTTGTTTCATCAGAATGATGGTGTCTGCCATGTTTGTTTCATCCGTTGTTTACGTTTAATCCGATGCATTGTTACTGCAGTGAGGTAAAAGTCAGACAAAACGGGACACGAGTGTTTAGACGGGGGTCACATACGGTTCACACATGGGCAGAGAAGATGGATTTGCACCACTTTTGCACCGGGAATATGTTTATATGACTTAAAAGATGTATAATGTATGTCTACTGTTTTGTTTTTTGCTGTAATTTGAACTGAATTCACAGCAAAAAGCAAGCAGCTTTGGCATCATTGTCACATATTACACTTAGAAGTACATGTTTACATGTCATTTATTGATAAATGTGAATTTAGAAATCAAAGTAGGCAGAGCATTTTAGATCTGAGTGCAAATGTATGTTTCATATTTGCGAATGAGCTTTGCCCAAGTCTTTTAATCCAAATGTTTCAGACCTCACTCCTGAGAGGTTTGGAAATGAGATTCTGCTGTCGCATAATCCACTTCTATAATGACTTTTCCTGTAAAAGGACAGATAGTCTGAGCCCACAGGGGTTTGCTAAGTAACTGTGTCAGAGAGCCGTGGCTACGCACGACTAACACGGCCTCTACAAATACAACGTTTGCTGAGCTGCACGATTCCGCAACAGCCATCAAAAAGCCTTTTTTCTAAAATGTTGTCGCTGTACAGAACATGACCAGTGCTGGGAAAGTTACTGGTTCTTCTGTTCGAAATGTAATAGTACTGCAACTATATCAATAACTTCAACAAAGTAATGTACCTCACCTCCTCACATCGGATTCCAGTCAGCAGCTCTTTATCAGAACTTCATCAAGATCCTTCCTTTCCATCAGGTTCGTAGGAACTAGTGCTGGGAAAGTTACTTCAGAAATGTACTTGATAACAATCGTCAGATATAAATAAACGTAACTATTCTTCTAAAATCTAAAAGATGGAGGACTGGTTGAGAGAAAAGTGTAACACAGGTCAAACATGGCGGTTGTAATATTGTCATATTGAGATGCTACTAAAAGGTTTTACAACCATCTGCCACTTTTCTTCTCTGAAACAAATAACACAATGTGATCCAGTGCACTCGGTGTATCTACAGACTTGTTTTGATGCCTCACCTGTGTACTTTCAGGTCCTCCGACTGACACATAGCAGAGACTGCGTATGTGTGTGCACCCATATCACAATGTAAATTGGTTAAATATGTTCTCACATCTGTGTGTCTTGAAAATTGCTAAATCAACATTTGACCTAAAATTCTCCTGACAAAATTCATAGTCTTTGCGCATTTCAGTGTAGCGGTCCTTGTCAACAGCCCTAGAAAGCAGTGTCCTCATATAACACACGGATACTGAGACGTGTTTCAGGCTGTCCAGGCCACTGAGCTCACATCCTGAGTGTAACACCATGCGTCCATACCCATCATCGCCCTCCATCACCCTTTGTCAGTTCTTTTGTGATCATACATAACTTGCTTCTCAAGGCCACAGCCCCTATTTCCTCTGTGAAAAAAAACCCCAAAAAA
>CAAKHB010007439.1:16398-33365 GCA_901007665.1 Aeoliscus strigatus | reverse complement strand
CAGCAGCTCTTTGAAGGCTCCTTCTTCACACTCATTCTGCAAGAAATCCTGGCGCTGCGCTACTGCCATTGTCCTTTCAAGTCCTGATGTTTTTCTAATCGTGACACCCAGAAAAACCGCAGCGAAGAAACAATCATATCTGAGAAGGGTTGTGTTGGTGTTGCTTAGCGACAGCAGTCTCCGCTTACATAGGTGGTTACAAATGTTTACGAGTGACCACAGGAAGGGTACTGCACTAATTACAGTGACATTATCTGACTCCTGTCAGACCACTGGCACTAAAAGCTGAGTATCCCTCCATCCCAGTTCCGAAGAGATGGATGGAACATCCAGCAGAACACTGACTGTCGATTGCAGCGTGATGTCCGTGCTGTTACTGTTCATAAAGCAGTGGTTCCCAACCCTGGTCCTCAGAGAATGTGTTTGTTAAATTTTAAATTTAAATTTAAAATTTTGTTTTTTTTTGAGGTTTGAGTGAAAGCTGATATCTTTATGCATCTACGCTGGCTCTAACCATTCCAAGCTTTTTTTTTTTTATAAATTTGGCTTCAGCTTTGTACATGTTTCTACCAGTGTTGTAGTGTTCAGTGTTCAGTGTTCAGACCTTCACTACTACCACTGTGAAAAGGACTGAAGTCACAGGGTTGGGGCTAGGAGCATCAGGTGGCTCTGGCTCGCTGAGTGTGAACCCATTTGAGAAGAAACAGATGAGCAGAGAGTCTGAAGGCAGCTCTTCATCATATATGGATCCATTTATTCATTCTGTCAGGACACATTGCTCTGTCGTCCCAAAGACTTACACAAAAGAGTTCACCGTGAGATGTCCAATTTGCTTTGACCATAAACATGAAAGAAAGAAACGTCATCATGGAAAACAGACAAATGTTCAGAGACTTCTCGCACAAGCAGCGAGCACACGAAGCAGTCGCCGCGTCGCATCGGAGGCCGAATGGATCTGCCAGTCGTCTGTTTGGGCTCCCAATGCTTTGTCTTCAACTGTACCTGGAGGTAGGGGAGTTGGGTTACACTTAGAATGTACAAAAATAATGCAAACTGTATTTTCAGTAGAAACCCTCCGCTTTTCAGGGGTCCGAAAGCCACGTTTAGCAGAACCGGTTGCGTGTAAATGCTTGCATGCACGTTGACACAGGCACTGATCTTGACTTTGTGTGTTCTCAGTCAGAAGACTTGGGCGTTCTGGGACATGTGCGCTCACTCTGACAGTAAAGGCAGTAAACAGGAAGAATACATGGCGTGTCCATGCACAAATACCTTACAAGATGACCGTTTAGGAGGTGCACATTTCTTTGTCATAATACAAAGAAAAATTAAATTAAAAACAAACAAACTCAGGGAAATGATGAAAGAAACAAACAGAACACCCAAAAATAGTGGCTTTACTCCAAAAACTTCCAACATACAATACATTACTTTCAGTACCGGCCGACTGTACTGTAGATAGTCCGGAAAAGCTCAGCAAGTCAGTGCTGAGAATTCTGGAAGATGTAATAAAATCCAGAAATACCAATCACAGAAGCGTTTAAATTAGCTTCTTTTACAAAAAAAAAAAAAAAAAAAAAGTGGTATACAAATTTAAAACAAAAAACACCAAAACCAAGCACAAGCAGTATGATCTATTATTAAGGCGAGTTAAAATATTGCAGAAAAATTTGGCCACTGTGTCTCAAACAGACTGCCACAACAGTCACAGCTCCCTGACTCTTCATCGCTGCACGGATCCAGAGGAGGGACGGAAAGACGATGAGAAAATAATGGAGGCGACAAAACAATTCTTAAAAAAGTGATCCTCTTTGGAGAGATTTTATTTGGTTACGGTCGGTCTCTTCCTGGGGGAGCGTGTTAAAGGGAACAGTGAGGACCTTCTTTCTAAAACGAGAAACAACACTAAAAAGGAGTAGAACAAAGTAAAAGGGATACAGAATAAAATGGGAGAGAAGATATGACCTTAACTCTTGTCTTGAACGCAGTGTGACGTGTTGAGGAGGGACCAAGACCAGAAACTAGAACATCTGCTGATACCTGATATGACAGATGACAATAAGTGAGTGTCTCTGAGGGACGAGTGTCTGTCCTCTTGGTTTGTTTGTTTTTTTCCCACTGGGACTGACGGTCGTTTTTCGGGCAAAGATCTCCCTCTGCTCCCCCTGTTAGTGAAAAAGGCCGGGGGAGTCAGCAGGGTCCACTTCAAGTTCTGCGCTCCTGCCCCCCCCCCTGCCACCCCCAAAAGGACAGTCCGTCTACTTCTGCAGCAAAGACTCTACATTGCAAAAAAGGTGAGCGGAGGCATGGCTGTGAGTTTGTACCAAAGATGTACACTGTTCCACTCGCTCCTCCTTAACTCCGATTTCACACCCATTCCTGCATGGAGCGTTTGCAGTACAGTAAGTGGCGCGGCGTGCCCTTCCTCTTAAACTGTACCACAGTGTAGATGAGCACCACTAGACACAGTGCGAGCACACAGGGGATGACGATGGCAACGGCCTTCACTGTGTTCGCCTCATTATCCAGCTCGATCACGACGTCCGAGTTGCTGTCCTCGGCTGGCGAGCGGCCAGGGTCCACGGGCATCAGGTCGCAGCCCATGAAGTCCTTGAGGATGGAGCGTGGGTATCCTGGCTCCATCCTGAGGTACTGGTTCTTGTATTTCCAGTAATCCTTCCCCTTGTAGAAGTAGGTGAAACCTACGGTGGGAGAAGAAAAACCGGTCAGTGAGACGAGGACGAGGGTGTGACTAGAAAAGAAAATACAAATTTGAGTGTTGTAGTGAAACAAATGCAGTCACGCTCCATGTCGAGGGACCAGGGATCTTCTCACTGTGAGGCGACCAAGTTGCCTCGTGTGAACGTGAATACAGAAATCACATACTAGAACTACTTCACCAGTACCGGTATTATCCCTCAGGTCAGTCATAGTACTGGCTGACAGGTGACTCAGACATCCAGCTGCAGCGGAACGAACTATTCATACCCTATAACGATTATTGACGGCTGTTGGTGCAGAGAATAGAACACAATGTCGACACAGTCTTTGCTCAAACGGGGAAGAGCGGCTGCTGTCAGGTGGAACAATGAATGTGAGGACTTGTTCATCAATCAGTCGCAACTAGTCTTCATTCTTTGACGTGTCCCTGACAGAGTGTTACAACAGGCTGACAAAACTTATGGGTAGGAGGTGCTTCAGCTCAGTGACAGGTTCACTAATGTAAGTTCATTCCCAATTAGGAAACAGGCGAGTGGCGGCTGCACCTGAAATGCTGCCAAACGACAAAGGAGGTTTATATTCTAATACGACGCAGTAAAGAACTCTGAGGTAAGAAATCCTGTTCAGTTGGAGAATAAACGGAGGAAAATCAGGACTGTGGAGTCCAGTGGAGGAGAGGTAAGAGCCAGTGTCCACTGGGCTGAATATAGTGGAGATTTACTCACTGTGGCTCCTTTGAAACTGAATTCCATGCACTCATTTCGAATGACAAACTGTCTAGAAGAACGCCTCATAATAATGATCTTAAATCACTCCGCGGACTTCACGTGGTGAGCAATGTGTCTGTGTGTACACGTCTGCCGAGCACTCTTTCTTTCCAATTAAAATACTGAACACACGTTGCCTCTGGACAGCTGCCTCACCTGTCAGCAGGAAAAAAATAATATTAATGTATAACTGTCAGTGTGTTAGTGCAAGTACACCTCAAGAAGTTTAAATATTGAAGTCCTTTTACAAAAAGTGTCCACAGCCCTGCTGGTGAGCCACGGTTACACTCTACTGTTAAGCTGAGACGTCTCTGAAGACTAATTACAGCTGGTGTTACAAGAAAAAACACAGCGAGCCGGGAGCCAGAACTCCCACAGCTAATATCACACAACAGCACAACAAACGCCACCCGGAAAAAAAAAAAAAAAAAAAGCTGCCGTGCTGTTTCACACATCAAAAAAGTGACAGTTTTGTCTTGCGAGAACATGTTATAGGCAATTGTTTCCGTGTCACAAAGTCAGTGTTCAATTTCAACACCTTCCCCTTGGTTGTTACTTGGTAAAAACGTGTCTTCTGTTGTAAAGACAGCGATGACAAAAAAACAACAACACTTAAGAGAGGAGAGAAAGGAGCACATGAATAAATAGTGATGAAACAGAGTTTATTTTGAAAGGCTTCCCATTACATTATGTGTCGTACTATTTAAGGTGACACTGCAGAGTCCTATACGACACTTGTTGGGGAAATATATTCCATGTAAAACTGAGCCTATCTTCAGTATGACAGCCGGGTTCGCGATGTATTATTCATATCCACTGCTTCTCGGGGGAAAACGAGGAAGGAAGTGCTCCAAGTTTCCAGCCAGATGATGAGATAGTGGAAGTTAAGGAGGGCCAGGTTCTTCTTAAAATCTCTGGTTAGGGGAAGATGTTTCTGGTGAGGACTGTGTGCATGTTTAAAACTTTATGAGCAAAAGAAAAAAAAAAAAAAAGCTTTCAAAAAGTAGATTTTGGGAAATACACAGCACACTCCAAAACGTCATTTCATTTTTCAAACAAAGAGGATCTATTCCATTCACCGTAGACCACCTGATGAGATGAAAAGGTGAGGTCAACGTCAGCCTGGGGCCCTGACTCGGAAACACGCTGGCCACAGACTCACGTGCTGACATTGGTTATGTGGGTCAGTGTGTGTGTGCTGCTTGACGGAAGTCTGACAAAAATAATAAGGGTTGGCACACAAAAAATGTCATGCAATGCACACAGGCACTCATCATCCCCTCAGATATGACTCTACCCTTCATGCTCCGATTGATGCCCGCTCCACCTGGCCTCACCAGCAGACACACCCGGCTACAAATCTGGCAGTCAAAGCGTGGCACAGATGTCCTGAGCCTCCAGCACCACCTGTCCTGCTTTCTCCAACCCAGGTGCTGCCAAAACCAAACCCCACCCCACCTGGCACACTGCGTCCAATGGGAAAAGGCGGTTTGCCCTTCATGCTGTCTGACAGGCCAATGATCGAGCTCGTAAGTTATTAATCCCACCTCCCCACCCTTATTGAAGGCCAACTGGCTTAAACCGGAATGTCTTGTCCTTTCTGCTTTCCACAATCCTCCACACACGGATGGCACGTGTGGCTTGTATGTGGGACATCTTGTGTTACAGAAATGATGGAAACAAACCAAGAAGACGTCCCTTCTGGGAAAACGGGTGTGTTATCATACTGCATTTGCAATAGAATACTTTGTTTTCTTAATTTGTTTCCCCTTGACATGGCATGTATGGAAGCTGTGTAAATAGCTGAAGCAAATTTCTACCCTTGTTTACCTCCTGTATGTGTCAGTGAGAAGCTGAAATCAATGCTGCCTGGCACATGAGCTGGGCTGTAACCAAATCAGAGTAACGAGCAGCACAACTCGTACCGTTGGACTTGTCGACGAAGGCCCCCTGCGGTGATTCAGGCACACCTGCCCACACTGAGATGGGTTTGGGATAGCCAGGGTCCATGATTCTCTTTTCTTCGTTGTAGCGCCAGTACCTGCACAGGAGCAAAGAATCAGCTGTGAGCTGTGAGAACTAGAAAAACACAAACACACGCTGTTTTATCTCCCTGTTTTACCTTTTCACATGTCAGAGTATTCAGACGTGCATTCAACTGAAATGAATAATACTCTTCAATTAGGTAAACGCATAATTGTTAGTCCGTTTATTAGGAATTCTTTGGAAGAATACACTGCATTTTTCTACCTTAAAGGCACTCAAAGTACAAAGTTGCCTTATTTACTTGTTAGAAGATGCTGCTGTACAAGGTGTCCAGCTGTTAACACGTCCACACACCGATGACGCAGCACAGCTGCCCCCACATGTGAGAACAGTCCAATCAAACATACCTCTCCCCTTTAAAGAAGTAGGTCTTGGCCACATCCTCCCACCACAACACAGCCTCAAAGCTCTGAGCTGGCATGCCGGGGGCGAACTGGGTGATGTCCTTAGGGTACCCAGACTGCAACACAGTGTCCTTAAACACCCAGAACTGCTTTCCTGTACATGAAGAGAGAGCGGCAGAACAAATTAAACCGATGACGGGTGCTTCCGGTGCCTCGTGTGTTTGCTGATGTAATAATCTTCCTGTAATGCAACATAGGACACACACAGTCTTCACTGCCCCCGCCATGAGAAACCGACAGGAAAACGTGTGGACATAAGTGACATGGATGCAGTCATGGAAACATAAAACCACAAGTTTGTCTTAAAATGAATTTTATCTCGTGACCAGAGTCGTGTGACTCCACTGGCTGGTGAACAAAGTCAGATTGTAATGAAGTGTTTCATCAGCTCACCGAACCGTTTTCTTCAAGACTTTATGGACTCAATTGCTGGTTCCCAGCAACCTTTTGACTGCAAGTTGACAATGGGAGTCCACAAACTTTCAGTCCACTCTTTTACAACCATTTTTTTATCCATTCGGGTGAAATGAAGGAGAGCTGAGGAAGTGAAAGTAAAAAGGTAACACAGCAACATCTTCCATCTTCTTCCTCCAAGAAGTACGATGCAGTAAAAGCTCGGGGGTAGATGTGTGTTTGTATGTCTGAGCAGATTTACACCAGGTCACTTACTAAAGCGCACGTTCCTACATGATCACGCACAAGAATTGATAACCAGCCTGCATGTAAAGGCTCTGCTGTTAATATATTCTGTTTGTTTTTGTTACAGACTTTCTCTCGAGACTTTTGTTTGTAGATTGTCTCCACCGTGGACTCTGCTTCCTGAGGAGTAATTAGGTTAAACAGCACACTTCTGACACAGGCTGACCCCAGGAAGTGGTTTCCTGGTAGAGGTACGGGGTGGGCCAGGAGGAAGTGGGGCTGGCCGCTGGGGTGTGAGTGTGTGTGTAGGAGAGCGGGTCAGGAAAGAGGCCAGGCCGAATGAGAATGAGCTGGAAAATACTTCTTGTGCTGACAAAGCATAAGTCCCTTCACTTAATTCCATTTGACATAATAAGATATTTGGATGTAAATATTCCTTATTTCAATGTGCCACGTCTCTGAATTTTAAATACTTGAGTAGGTTCAGAAACAGGAATGTCATTTAGACAGCAGAAAAGGATCTATGACCTTTTAAGGCCAAGGAAATTGGTGTAATTTGACCAAATAATGAACGTATTCGCAGGATGGAATGGGGGAGGAACAGTCGGCTCGGGTGTTGGCTACTTCCAGCACTGAAGGAGAGACCTGCCGCGGCCTGTTTTTGGAGAGGAAATTAATTTAACCTCCAGTCTGCCAGTGCCACGCACGTCCTCGGGCCTCCGACACACACAAACACACCACACCTTCAGAGGTTCTCCAAAGCTCTATGCTTTGGCTCTGTACAGCTTTCACGAAAGGCAGTTCTCCTTACGTCCTCCTCCTTTTTATTTGGGCTTTTAAAGGAGTGAACTTGCCTGTAACTGTGTCTAATGATGTTGATGAACACAAACATCAAGAACCTCCTGTTATACTATTAGAAGAATATCTATTGCTAATCTACAGAGTTATATGAAGCACAAGAAAAATGTACACGGATGCAAACATGTCCGGATGCCGTCTCTGCCAACAGTTACTTTGATTCATTTGAATTCACATCGTAGATCGCAGCTTGACGCGATGGAACTGTTTCAACACCTGCATGTTCTGAATGGTGTTTTACTCAAATTATCAGAGAGGAAACTGTCGAACGATGAGCGGACTACACATACATGAGCTGAACAATACACCTTGGAGTTATTAATGTACAGCAGTGAGCTGGGCCAGTAACAGGACTGAGCTAATCTGTCTCAGTTATCACTTAAGGGTAAAGTTACACAGAGGTTTCATTCACTATTTCTGCACATTCTTTTTTTTCAAAATAGAGAAAATCAGACTCTAGAGTCGTGTTTTCATGAAAAAGTCACTCTGTTAATATGAATTTGTGTGTAGAGTCTGAGTCTGAGAGGAAAGCAGGGTGGAAACTGACTTCCAGAGCTGGTGGCACACACAAGACCAGCACTGTGCATTTCCAGGAATTGTTTGGTGCTGAAAATAGAAACTGAGCAGAGTGAAGATTTACCTACGTCGTCTTTTATCAACACCCCTCCCCCTTTTCCTGTATGCCCTCCACCAGGGAGGATAGCTGACTGTGAGTTACAATCCTGCTTTGTTTCCTTGATGATTTTTCTTTTGTTTTTCATCTTTTGACAAATAAAAATTCTCATTGCATTTGCGCTTTTGATTGAAATGTGCACAAATCGCTCCACAAATGTTGTTCTGCGCATTCCAACAAATACATTTCCAGGATTTGAACTTTGGCTAAAGTTAATGATTTCAACTAAAACATATTAGTAGCACCACCACTTCACTTTCACATCATGGCGCGTTTTGGAGTACAAATCTACAGATTCTCACTGAACTCTCTCACACAGGAGCGAGGGAGTTCTCTCAGCGAGTGTGAAGAGAAGATAAAAGCTTGCGCTTGCAGGATGCCTCAGTGGAAAGGCGACGGCAGTGGTGAAGCTCGTGACCTTACCTTTGAAAAAGACAAACTTGCCCTCGCTGTTCTCATACGCCGCATCTATCTTGGGTGGCAGACCTCTCCAGAAAACGCTGATGAGCATGGGGTACCCTGGCATGACAGAGTTATCTCTCACGCGCCAGAACCAGTGGTCCTAAAGAAAACACAAGAAACACAGTGTCATGACAAACATGAAGCCCCATTTTCTCCTGCTGTGGGAGACGCTTCCTGAGCTCAGCTCTTTGCTGGAGGCGGCGAGGCAAAATCTTACACATACTGTTCAGTTCACTCAAGAGAACAAAGAATATAATTTAATGACTTCTTCACGCTGTTAGCAACTCATGATAATGTGTGAATTCAGTTCATCGTCTTGTTTCTCCGCTCTTGCAACAAAGCCTGCTGGTGATAATCGTGCTAATGCCTTGAAGGATCAGGTTCCCTGGAAAGCCGGCGCAGTGGTTGCTACACACACACACACACACACACGATGTGAAGAACACGCCGGGGAAACTATCAAGTAATAGAGGGGAAGTGATGGCCAGGAGCTTTATGACAGGCCAAAGTCTCTGGTTTCCTTTTGGGGGTGAGTGCGGCACAGTGGAGGGTCTTTTTGAAGTTAAATGAAAGTGGAATCAGGGAGTGAGCCACCTTTGGACGCCCTGAGATGTCCCACCCTGTGGCATTGAATGGTCTCCTGACGGCACCGAGAGTTTGGGCCAGGAAAGCCTGGCCCCGAGGAGTGAGGGATGCAAAGACAGAGAGAGGCAGCGCAACAGTGAAAGCTGAAGAAACCAAATCAAACACCCTCCACTTCTCTCTTTCTCCCTCCATCTGATCCATTTCTCTAAGAAAACTCTGTTCCTCCTCTTCCCTTTCGTTGTCCCTCATTCCGTACTTCCTCTTCATCTATTGCCTCCATAGATTGCATGTCCTCAGCGTTTCCTTCGGTTCGTAATTGAAAACAGACAAAACTGAAATCGGACCCATTTGATTCCTTTCGACTTGACAGAAGCTGAAATGTTCTCTCTCCCACCCGACGTCCAACAGCACTGGAGCTTCATCTCAAACAAAAGCACTTTACTTGTTTAACATTTCACTTTGCCATGACAGGAGCGCCTGGAATCATCCCACACTGGAGATTGGACATGCCCATAATTCAAAGCGTACAAGAGTAATATTGTATGACGCATGACTAAAATGCAGAACATTGTGTGTGTGTGTGTGTGTGTGTGAAGCAGTAACTGATCTTGCACAATTGACGATTCATAGCAAACAGTTGATTCAAATTAATGGGTTATCCTCAATTAATTTTACACATGGGGTGTTTTCTTATTTGACTTTTTGTGTTCATGTTAATTAGGTGAATGATATTCATGCACGTGGTAATAGATGTACCTTTGGGGATAAAAGGTGACACCAGCTGCGACATCTTGGATCCACATAATCAGCTCGCACATGTTTGAAATTCTGTGCAACTGGTAAATCAAACTCACTTTCGGAACAGCTCTGATCACTAATTCGGTGACTGGACCAAAGAATGGATGCAACCAGTTGCTTGTTTGAGCGGAATTCAGATATCTGTCATCAGGGAATAGAATAGGGAATAATTCAAGTTGGAGCATGACATCCGAGGAGCCGCCAGGATTTCCTGACTTCCCCTTGATGAGGAATTATCACGTGCTGAATGCTGCCTCACTCATCACTAAAGCTGAGCTACTTTCTCATCAATCTACGCCTGTACGAGCCAAAGGGCAACATTTTTACGTTTTGATCCAAAAGATGAATGAAACTAAAGATGATCCAAACCACAGCTGGCACTGACTGTCACGTTCACTGATTGAAATGACATGGTAATGTAACCAGCGCTGGCATCGGATCAGCTTCATGATGCCGCAAATGAATGTGAAAGACAGTGAGTGAGCTGACGGCAGGTCAAAGTTGCACTTGTGTGATGTGTGAAAATCCCTCTCGTTCCAGTTCCTCCCTGCAATTAACATGAAGTCGAAAGATGGATACTGAGATGAAGGAACAGCGTCGTATCCAGTTGGTCACAGCGTTCTGAGAAATGAACTTCAGAACCAAAGTACGACTCTGACATCAGCAGCCATGAAACTTCAGAACAGCTGGGTCATGAAGGGCAGCGAATCTTGGCTGCTCTGTGGTCAGTTAATGGATGAAGTATAAATGGCTATCTAAATGTTAAAATCTACTACTCAGACCTGTCAAAATAAATCCGCGCCATGGTAATAACAATACTTATTTAGCGTAAAATACCTACTTCCGTATGTATGTATTCTGCTGTGTAGTTTCATACCATATGGCAGGCGTGTTCATGTGACAGCCATCGTAAAAACTGGCTTTGCTGTTTTATTGGGCCATTTATTGGCGACACCATATCCTCATGGCAGCACACCATCATCTGTGAACCGTAAACGACCCTCTTTCACCTCGCTGGAGAGAAAAATGATCGAGCATAAAACGGCAACAGTAACAAGTATGACTCCTGACCCAGCTTTGTCGATGACCTCGCCTATAAACCAGGCTGCTGACACTTTGAAATGAAGAACAATGAGCAGCTTATTACTCCACACTGTACTCAGCAATAAAATGTGTTCTTATTCCTCACATGGAGGAAGTAACAGACCAGCTGTTTGAATACTTGTAGCACATGACTTAACAAATCTGACATCCTGGTATTTAGTGCAGAAACAATTCAGTGAGTAATTTGATTATAAAGAATCATCAATGTGGCGTTTGACTACCGTTTAAATAAAGCACCAAGTTTTGCTCAGAGGATCAGGTGGCGATAATTCCCTGAAAAGCCGGATGCCAAATGCAGCATACACTGAAGAATAAGGTGACAGTGAAGAGGATGCAGCAGCAGAAGGGACCCAGGACCAAAAAGCCCCAAAACAACCAAAATACATATCTGTATACATCCAGTCTAAACCAGAACCTAGCAACATTAATGTTTGAAAAATCATTGTTGTGTGAAGAAATGGATTAACAGTGACACGTGATCACCAGCAAGCCACTTAAACCAACATGGCTAATGTGTTTACATATATTGTTTACATCTTATTCTCTCCTGTTGGTTAGTTACTATTATTACTTAGACTATAGATATCATATACTGTATACGACACTTGATATGTCAATGGAGTAATCGGTAGTATTAGTAAAATAAACAATAGTTGCAGTTATAGATGCCACGGTTATAGATTTTCCAGGTGCAATTATCCTCAAGTAAATAATTGTGATTGTCCCGCTTTTTCAGGATTATTTATAATATGGAGGGAAACAAGGAGAATTTAAAGATTTTTTATGGCAAACTTAGGCTCTGTTAACACTGGGCACACATGCTTTTTGAACAAAATAACCTAAGACTCAACTATTGTGCCTGTGGATCAGAGGGAGGGAGAGACGCTGCAGCTCAGCCCCCCTCCCCCCTCATCTTCCGGCTCCGACCCTTGACAAAGTATGTATGTCTGTGAACTTACGGCCAAGTTCATCGTTCGTGGTGTTAAATATTAATTAATTGCCTTGATATTGACACGGACGGCTGAAGGTTTTCCCAAAGATGTATTCGTTTTTTTACTTTGTTTTTTACTTTTACTTTAATCCAGGCTGTTTTTCGTGCAGCTGAAATGGTCCCATGTGCGTGTTTCTTTGGTGGAAACACTTACTTCAGTGACGTGAATCGTGTCACCACAAGTCTCACAATAACCACGATGATTCAAATCCTTAAAAGTGATTAAAGGCGGTCATAACAATGATTAATCTCTAAATACGATAGCCACTGCATCCCTAGTTAGTATTACTTGTGGAAAGATTCATCTCAGATGTCCTGCAACAATGCATGAAATCTGAACAAGTGTTGAAAACCCTTGAGGAAACTGCATCAGTGAATGAATCAATCTCATTCCAAGAGTAAAGCAAAGAGCCTCGACTTCACAGGAAATGTGTTCTCAGAATAAACTCTACTCCCTTCTTCTTTACATGTTTGGACCACCTGTGGACCTGTGGGACCGTGAGATTGCTGAGTTCTCTGCCGTAATGACTTGGCTCCAACTCCACTTTGCTCTTCCAAAACAATCAAGAGGGGACGGTAAGTGTAGCCAAGAGGTGCAGTCCAAATGGACCTACAGCAGGAAGCACCAGAGTGAACAATCCATCAAACCTAACTAAATGATAGAAACACAAGAACAAAGTATTATGTATGAAAACCAAAGTGAGATAAATCATTGCTATTCTGTCATTTGAACCAAATGTTACTCTCGCATGTGGAGCTTGGCCTGCTGGAAAGCTACAGAGACATGGCTGATTATAATTCCAGATCAGCTGTTTCACAGTTGGAAAGCGAATGTACCAGGAGACGTGTTAACAGCATACGTCGACGGAGAACTCACAGCAAGAGAAAATGGTACAATTCACGAAAAATCAAGAAATGTGAGGACTGCCTGCTCGTCCAATGAAGGCCAAACCGGGTATTGATTTCAGCTTAATGCGCATATCTGGTTCAGTGTTGGACAAAGATTGTCGTCCTGAGCGAAGAAAGCATTAGAATTGCCACCACTAGCAGTATTACTGCTGGTAGATGTGGTCCATCTGTACTTACTGGTGTCCACAAATCATCTCTGGCCTTGAATAACAAACGGAAAAACAACTGCAAGAAAGCAACGTCGGCAAGAAAGCCTTGTAACAGCGGCGATGCTCTCTATGGAGTTACAGCTGCTAAATCCCCAAATAAACTATTTCTATTTTTGTTTTCACGTGATGCAGAAGACAACCAACAAACTGTCTCGTCTAGTACCTCTGAGCTCTGTCCCATGATCCTCATCTCCTCATCAGCACAGACTGCTGCACGTGCAGGGTGACAGGAGGTACCGCAGACATCATGTGGAAGTGACATAAGCTGATACTATAAAAGCTGAACACTGTAACATGGACAGTTTTAGTTTGGTTAAGTGTAAACTGAGGCGGATCGGCAGCA
The DNA here is from genome assembly GCA_901007665.1 of Aeoliscus strigatus. Taxonomy (NCBI): domain Eukaryota; kingdom Metazoa; phylum Chordata; class Actinopteri; order Syngnathiformes; family Centriscidae; genus Aeoliscus; species Aeoliscus strigatus. The sequence continues at coordinate 19,856 of CAAKHB010007439.1, read as the reverse complement.
GGTCCAAGCTCATGACAACTTGAAGACACTCTGTGTGGGTGAGAGAGACAGTTGGGGTTTTTTTTTGCCTCCGAGCATCCTAATCAGTCAGTGAATCCTATTAATGTGGCCAGAAAAATGTAGTCACACGCTCATAAAACCTGAGCGGCGTTCTGTGGTGAACACAAGGTTTCCTCTGTTCCCATCTGCAAGACACTGAGGTTTTGTGTTCACGAGCTTAGAGGAAAGTCGGGATGCATGTGTGGGTTTTCACTTTGCTCGAGTAAGAACAAGTGTGCAGTGAAGGAGCTTTTAAATACTGCAACAAAAATGAAAGTCCAGTGTTATCTATAAGAAAATAATCAATAATTCAATAATAAGTTAAAAGAAAAAAAATACTGAATAACAATTTGTGGATTAATGCTACAAAAAAAACGTAACCACAAGATTCAAATTTTACTCTATAGCATGCATGTTAGTCTGTTGTGCAGAGCATGGATGGATTCCACATCGAGCAGATTAGAAGACAAGTTGCCATCCTATGTATGTGTACAGTATGTATCCTCTAGGCTCTGGTGTGATCCATACCCCATTCAACTCCTGTCAGGAGTTGCTCCCTCCATGCAGGGCGTTTTCCAACACTCATGTGAATTCATCACCGGGATGCTCTTTTATTATATCTGTTAGCTTATTAGGTTCTAGCCAGAAATCACACGCGGGAAATGATTCTTTTCAGGGTCGCAACTCAGTTTTAACCAAAGGATTCCAACACTGGAAAGCAGAAATAAATCAAAGCTACAATTTCATTCAAACGCTTCACGAAATATTTGAAACCAAATACGGATTTCAGTGCCAGTCTGGGTTTAAGAGGCAAAGTCCGCTGCGTTCTGCTGTGTTCCCCGCCCCTGCTGCTTACCTTAAAGACAAACATTTCTCTCCGTAGTATGGCCAGCGTGTTAAAGTCTCCGTCACAGATGTTGGGTTTGGAATTCGGGTGGGACGGTCTGTCCCCTGGGGGAAGCCTCGGAGGTCGCGTCTGCCTGTCTGCCTTACGTGGGTCTGAGGGAGGACGAGAGCGCGGAGGGGGCACCGTTGGCAAAGGCTTAGTGGGCTGGGGAATCTTATCCGGAGGCCCTGAGAGGGAATCAAAGAGAAATAAACTTTGGTGTATCAGACAGCTTCCAAACCAACTGTTTCTTGACTGAACTGTGGAAACTTGATGGTGATAGGAAGGAACCATGAATGCAGGACAAATCCTCCACTGGCCGATAGTAGTTCTTTACATACTGTCATTGTATATTTTTAGGCAAAACTCAAAATATAAACTCATGCTCGTGCTGTCACCCAACGTGGTAAACTAAAGAATGAAAGATGTACATTTTTCACGTCATTCATTCATGAACCAGAGTGACAATAAAAACAGGCAGTGAGCAGCTAAAGCAAAATGTCACTTTTGAACCTGACTACACTGAATGCAGAATTGATTGTGGCAGGAAAACAAGAAGAAGCTGAAAAGACGAAAACAGAAAGAGAAGCGCGATGAGGTTAAATCAAAATTGGAGTATTTATCAGGATGGAAAAAAATAATGATAAAATCAGTGAAAGAAACACACAGTCAACATTTCCTCCAAAATTGTAAGTCATTTAACATTCATGAATCACATGAGAGAACAGCAGCGAAGGGCACATGGTGTAACAGTTGAAACCATGAATTTTTGACGATATGACGGTGTACAGGACTGTGAAAACGGGCTACACATGTGTTGACTGGGGCCAACACAACACAAACTGAGAAAATGTTCAATCGGCAGTCAAACAAAGAAGATGAAGCAGCGACTTGACAGGCTGGCCCATCAGGGTAAAGAGGGCGGACGTCTATGCTGGACATTTTCCACAGAAATGATGTGAAGGACACAGGAGGGATTCCATTCACTGACTGAATTAAATCCCTTGAAATACATCCAAGATTAGCAGAGGCAAACGTCGAGGCAGTTACGTAAGCATGAGGCAACTCAGTCCATTAAATAACAACATACAAATGTACAAACAGACAACAATTCACTGTGCACATGTACGACACAACCAAAACGGAACCAAAACAAGTAGAGTTGAGTCAATCTGAGTCGGGCTGTACCTGTGTAGTAGAAAAGCGACATAAGATGAGGTAACATCACGCCAGATGTTGACATAGCAAAGGTGAAAGTCTGACTTTCATTAAATTTAAACACTGTCTTAGAGTTTGTGTTAATAACTAATTTCTTTTCATTATTTCACATTGTAGGGGAATGATTGCAGCCAGGGTGATTAGATGACAGATTAAATTAGATGGGAACATTATTGATCCCTTGGGAAAACTCCCCCAGGAGATTCTTTATTTATGTTTAAAAATATACATATGTAGGATAATTACAAGCATGTGCACCTACTATCAAATACAGTGGTCCTTTCAGGGCTGGAGGTGAATATAAGGGCAAATGTGACAGCATTGAGGTAAGTGAAGAAATTCATGCTGTTCAGACACTAGCATTTGCAGTACTGTATGCAAACAGGAAGTAGAGTCTTATCTTCAAAAGGGCAGGATGTCATTATGCCCAAGGCTGGTTGAGGAAATAGCATCACAGCAAATCCAGTTCTGAAGACTGCTTTGGTTTGACTTCTTCTGTTCAACGGTTATGAATTCATGAGGAAATATTTAAGGCTTATAAAAAGGGAATATGAATGAAACCATTAATTATCCGCTGTAACATGAAAGTACAACATACAAACATTAACTAACTCTAAGATGACTGAAACCACTGTCTCGATTGTCAATGTCAATGTTTAACTGTTGTTACAGTCCACGCTCTCCACCCATCCTCATGACAACTCACCTGTCCTGTCCACCATGAAGGAACCAATACACACTTCCTCCAATTCAACTTCTAATTGATCTAAACTGTGCAGCTTCCCCCGCTGTCCTTATTTAGCTTCCACATCGAGCGACTCACATTCTGCGATCGGAAACAGGAAATGAGGCCAATTGGCAGTGGGGAGGAGAGGGACTGAGCGAGGAGCTGTCACCGCTCGCTCTGCTAACAGAGGAAGAGGAACACATGCGAGGGGTGAGAAGAGATTGGACCACTTTTCCAGGTCTGCTGCTCCCAAAGGTTCATGTCCTGACTATGTAAGCAGATGTTTTACCACGGTAAAGGGCTGCTCGTTTCCATGATGAAATCATAGATCGGTTTAGCACTCGAGTCATCTCTGGCACCGCGGCGACAGGAATCAGCCCCGGTCCTGAGGATGGTTTGGAGTTAGCAGCTTCTTGCAGACTACAGGTGTCTTCGTAGTCTTTCCCAACACCGTCGTAGCGATGCTGGTGTTTCAGGTGTTTATTTATACTGACCTCACTGCGTTATGGCAGAAGTAGGCGCAAAGGAGCGCTTGATTTGCTCACCTTAACCCATCTATAACATAGTACACATGCTCAGCAATCTCGA
>CAAKHB010007439.1:4350-16378 GCA_901007665.1 Aeoliscus strigatus | reverse complement strand
CTGCTCGTTTCCATGATGAAATCATAGATCGGTTTAGCACTCGAGTCATCTCTGGCACCGCGGCGACAGGAATCAGCCCCGGTCCTGAGGATGGTTTGGAGTTAGCAGCTTCTTGCAGACTACAGGTGTCTTCGTAGTCCGTCGTAGCGATGCTGGTGTTTCAGGTGTTTATTTATACTGACCTCATTGCGTTATGGCAGAAGTAGGCGCAAAGGAGCGCTTGATTTGCTCACCTTAACCCATCTACAACATAGTACACATGCTCAGCAATCTCGATCAGCAATCACAATATTCAACGTGGCTCCCTAATATTTTTTCCGTATATGTAAGCGCTCTAGTGTAGTTCTAAGTTCCTCGCATTTCACCGGTGCTGACTTGTTCTGGATTCACTTCACTATCAATAAGCTTCTTGGTGCACTGGATCTTACCATAAATCTTCTGGATGCCCAGCAGGTCGTCCATCGGCAGTTTAAAGTTGTCGGTGTCCATGTACTGGTAAAAAGGAGCCATGATGGCCGTGGGGTCGTTTGAGTGTTCCAAACCAAGAGCGTGGCCGAGCTCATGAACCGCAACCAGGAACAAATCGTTACCTAGAAGGACGAAAAACAGAGATCAGCTGTGGCACTGTGGCACTGAACAGTCAAAGTGCTTATGTCTGACGTCTGAGATAGATCAGTCACATATATTACATACATGAAAGTCACCGCAATGTGCAGATTCTCATGTAATATTAAAATGCAACGATTCTGTTTGGTTAAGGGAGCAGTTCTGGGCCAGATCCTGAACAGACAAGATTCAAAGTGAAGATGGGTGTGTGAGTGTGGATAATCCTACACTTACACCTAATGACTGGATTACATTACAAGTCACAGCCACTAATGGGCATATTGCACAAAAAAATAAAGGGCCCATGTACACACTTGAGCTCCCAAAACCGCAAACCCTGCAATCTGTAATTAGTCCAGAGCTGTGGTAAGCTGATGACTACACTGGGCTGACCCTTTGACTGACAAATCCACTGAGGCTAACCCCTGACTCAATCCCAAATGTATTAGGTTCAGATCTAAAGACACCAATTCAAATCGTGCCTCATTCAATGTCCCTCAACTTTAATAGCAAAAGACGCATAGGAGAAAAATCCTCCTCCAATCGGAGCAGCTGGGTCATAACACTCTGTTGTGTCCAGGAGCACATAATAATCACAGTTAGTCCGTTGTGGTTTGTATAAATACACACTGGCTCTCTGTGGCAGTGAATTCCAATTCCATTTCTCGGGTTTCAAAGAGTTACCAGATTCAAAGGAGAACTATTTCCACCCAGTGAGGTCATTTCAAATTTAAACAGAATATACCGGGCATGAAAATGTTATTGTAGCATAAAATCTCCAATATATGGTCAAATATACCGAGTCATCTGAACTATGTAGTTCCAAGGACGTGTCTCTGCTGTTTCATCATCACCAGCAGACAGAGACGGATCAAATCTCAGTCAGAGCTCATAGAACCACTGACAAGTTATGAAGAATAATTGAATATATAAATGCCAGAGAGTCTTTATAAGGATAAAATGGACTGTATAATTTGGGAGTTAGAACAGAAATTTATTCCAGCTTGTAATATTGAGCCCACGTCTGGAGGTTACAGTAGTTTGTAGCGAATAAAGAGAGTTGCGACATGTGCTGTATGAAGATTTTGTTTTAATATCAAAATCTCAAGACAACACACATATACAGCCCCCAAAAACAATGATTTCAACTTTGGTTGCCCTGTAAAGATGCTCTGGTCACATCAGTCTGACAAGTCCACGATTGACTGTCTGCGTCGGTTTCTTTCTCTCTCTCTCATTATGAGTCAGTCTTTCTACCTCCAGGAGACACTTCAGGTTACATATGCCCTGCTGTCGAAAGACAAAAGAAAGCCAAGGCAGTTTCAAAGGAAGGACAAAGATGGGAGGATATAACAGATAAAGCATGAGATGTACAAAGACAAAGAAGCAATATAGAGGGTATTGTATACAAACAGAGACAAAGGCAAGATGAAGGTTGGAGAAAGAAGTCATGAGGGGAAGATAAAGTTGAGTGTGAGATAAAGATTCAAAAAGGAGATTTGAGCATAAGAAGACAGGCTAAACTGATGGGAAAGGACATTTAAAGTGAAAGCTGGAGGGAAAAAAACTGATAAAGGGTCCAGGAAAAGTGAGACAAGGAGAATCATAAAGGACACAAAGGACAGATGCTGACCTACACACAACCTTGACCTTTACCCTGCCAATGGTCACACATCAACCACATACATGTAATAAAGGAGAAAAATGGTTGAAAGAGCAAAAAACGCCAGGTCTGTGTCAGCGTTATTGTCCACATCCACTCAGTGGACTGAAACTCCACCCATGGATCGACCCTGGGTTCGAATGGGTCAAAGCAAGATTCTGAGTAACACATAAATAATTAACAGACATATGGGAAAGGTTCAGTGGCTTATGTATCCACCCCCCAACATTGGTCAAACAAGAACAAGCACATAGTTTGGGACAGTTTGTTGCTTGGCAGGTGGTCAGAGGGTCGGGCTGATGAGTTGTATGGGAGCAGGTGTGACATATGTCGTTTTATGTATTACATAAATATACATATAACTACATGGAACTATGTGACACAGTGATGGAATGCCTGTTCTGAAGTATTTAAAGGTTTTCTCTGTTAAAATGACTAGATGAAATGAACGCAGAAGCCGTTTTTAGGTTGTGCCTAAAAAACAAGCCTGAGAAGAAAAAAACAAAAAAAAACAAGGGAAGATGTGTGTGTGTGTTTGGGGGGGAGTCAGTGGAGAATTCGGATCAGGCAAACCTCTGTCTTTCCTCACTGGGGCTGTAGTAAAATAAACAGCGGTAGTGATTAGGAACCACAAACATCTATACCTGCTCTTATAATTTACCAGTTCCCTGCACACACACACACGCCACTGCTGCTACACACCATCTGCTTGCTGCACGCCGACATGGGAATGCAGGTCGCAGACATAAACATACACAGATAAACACACACTAGTCCACAAATCAGACATGGAGCCCTGGACAGCACTGCTCAATTGCAGTAATAGCTCACGTTGTCAGAGCATCTCTCCAGGGGCCTGTAACCTCTGTGCTTCTTTACCGTTTAACTAAGTAGCAGTGACTCACTCAGTGCGTCAGCTACCATCACGTGACCGCTCAAATAGTGAGGTCACGATTTCAGGTATGTCTTTTACATCATCAACAACAACAACAATAAAAATAATAATTTATTTTGAAAAGTGTTAAAAGAACACATTTTCTCCAACGTATCCCCTGACACACTAACAAAAGACCACTACTCCTCCCTCCTCCTTTTCTGCCAGGCGGGTGAACAGTTCCAAAGGCGTCTGTCTTTAAGTGAGTAGAAAGCTTCTTTCAGAAAAGTCAACTGCGACTGTCACTGCTGTCTTGTCACTGTCTTCTGCCTTCTCCAGTCCAGATAAAGTAATAACAAGCACCAGTCCGTCCAAAATAACCTCCAAGTGTGGTGGTTGACAGCGCTTGTATAAATCAATCGCTGCTACAAAAATGTGGAATTATTTTTAGTGGATTGCGCAGGAAGTGCAATTATTTAAAAAGTGGGGGAAAAAATCATTATTTAATGGGTCCAAGTTTGTCTGTTCGTTTCTCTTTGTGTTCCCACGTTAAGTGGCAGACAATCGAGCCATCATGTAGAGCTTATTCACCAGTTTTTGTTAATCATTTCTTTTTTATTGTAGATGGGTGGTGCAAGCTATATTTGCGGTTGGAATGTATGGAGGGCAAATCATGTGATGGAGTTAATATCTGTCAGCTGATATGAACTGGATGTGGATCAGCTGAGGGCTGTGACCTGAGTTTGACTTTGTGCTTGAACTAATATTCAGCTCCATTCATATTGTTTGCGATTTAACGGATTTTAGCTACTTATTGATATGCATCCAAGGCGATCCTGAGACAGACACCAGATACTGCTTTTTCACATGTACATTCACTATTCACTACACTATTCTCCATTCCGTAACCTTCAGTGACGCTGCTGTTGGCTCTCGTATTGTTCCTGGTGGGGACTGATATCCATCAGAAACACAAAAGGGAAGTAAATCAGTGTTCATGCACCAAAGCTGAAAATACTGACTTAGTTTTTTTGTATGTAGCCAGAAATCACAACTCCCTGGATCCCCGGGGACTGGTGAGAGGTCATGTGTGAAGGGAAAGCAGAGATGCCGGCGTGGCAGCCGACACAGTGAAACGGTGTATGAGTCGATGAGAACACGGGTCGTCCAGGAGTGCAGTTGTACTGACAAGCTGCTGGAGGACCTCAGTCCAGTGGTTCAGTGCCTGGCTCAGAGGGCCCCTGGGCACACACGGCTCCGCTGGCTGTCAAAGCCGAAGTGTGTGCCTGACCTGACAGAGCAGCCATTGTGGATAGTGCAGCCAAACTACAATGGCTGCATTCTGTTAGTTCTGCTTTCACACCCTCAGCTTCCAACGGACTCTCACAGGACAAAACACAAACACAGTGTGCCACATCGAGATTTTCAACACGCTTGCAGCCCACAATGACGGACAATATTCCCCCTTAATGGTTTGTGTACAATCTGAGTGGACACTGCCGCCAATGTTCAGCAATACAATAAAGCCGAACAAACGGACTCAATAGTGTGTTTATTAATGTGAGTTAGCTGTAAAGTCAGCTGGTCCAAATAAAGATTTATTTGCATGCATCAACTCTAGTCAGATGATATCATGGGCTGCACAAATTTTCCAACGACTGTGTCGCTCGACAATTACAACACCAAAACACCATCTGGAGATGGGGATTCTATGAGCACAACAGTCAACATTTACTAAACTTATGCTGCTTTTCCACAACACAGTTCCAGTTCTGCTCGGCTCACCTCCATTACGAGTCAGTTCCTCCTCGATGAGGTGAGGTGGAGTCGTCACAGCATTCTTCAGGCAGCAGCTTCAAAACAACTTAGTCTGAGTTTACTGTTAACTAATTTACATTTTTATAAGAATAAACTGACTTATTTCTCCTTCATGAACCTATGACGCTCCTGATGTTTGACCCATTTGGATGTGTGATCAGTTAATACCGTTTCTACTGCCAGACAAAGGTTGAGTCCCTGACAGAATATAAACACAGTCTATAAGTTATATGAGCGGCAAACTCCTCTATGGAACGGTGGACTGCACCGTGGCCTTTTCTCACCCTTCTTCATTGTCTCTGTGGGTCCAAGCTGTTGACATTAGTTACACTTCTTTTAAGCGAACATACCCCCAACTGATGTGAGCTCCATACATTGAGGTAATTAACTATTTACAGAACCTGCAAGCAAATGAAAATGTGTGTGTGGATCATTGACACGAAGGAGGGAATAACTGCTGCCATCCTTTATTCATGTCATATTTATCTCTGCGCAGCGACTGTGAGGACGACTGGGATTTGTGTACATTTCCTTTGTGATTATTCATCACTAATATCATACCAATCACTTGGATGTGATGGTGTGTGTGTGTGTGTACTCTTCGGCAAATGTGTAGAAAGCTGTATTCCTTCCACCACAGCAAAACTGTCCTATCTAATCAGTCCGTGAAATGAGACGGTGAGATAACTGCATAGCTGACAAAAAATGTACAGGGCAACTCTTTTTCAAGCTTTTACAAAGATACAAACGGAAAAACTTTGGGATCTAAGTGGACCACCGCTTCGGACTTCTCTGAGGTCACTGTGATCTTCTGGTAAGTGGTTATGACCCACCAGCAACCTTTACTTTCAAAGAATCTTCAACTTTTGCAAATGCAAAGCTTATTACTAATTCTTTTTTATCTTCTTGTGAAGAACAGAAAAAAAAATCACTTCTTTTACACACTTGCCAGCTGGCATTTCCTGCGTCATTTTTCACTTCAGAGGAGCTGAAGCATCTGTATCGAAAATCTACTTCAACCAAGTCAACCATTCACATTCCCATCAAACCTTTCGACTGACAATTCAGAGGTTTAACGTGCTCATGAAGGCCACTAACTCTTTCCAAATGACATTTCTCTTTTCAGCTTGTAGAGCTCCAGCTCCACATACTTGGTACACATACATTCTCCAACTGCTATTAGAGCTTCCACTTTAGCTTCCACTTTACCTGAGATCATATTCCAGTTAATATGTTATCTGATCTATCACTCTATCACTTCCATCTGTCTCTGTTAAACCTGCCATTTCATCTTATTACTGTATTTGTATTTCACGCATCCCATTAGAACATCCAGCTGCACTTGACAAAACTCAATTAGTCATCACAAAGTTAAAAAAAAAAAAAGTAGCACTCCTTTCTATCCTGATCATTAAATTAATTTGTTTTGACCATTGCAGCTGAATCAACAGCTGAGTAATGTTGAGTGAGTGAGTCAACGTGAGTTGATGTTAATATCTCTATTTCACTTTTAAATACGGGCAGAAGAGGTGATATTTCTTCACGAGTGTTAAATTTGGACATGTACCACAGGTTGTTTACACTTTTTGTTTGCTCAGGATTATGTATAAGAGGTTGTGAGAGCATCTGACTGACTAGTGGGAGGGCAAGCCTCCCCAGGTGTGATTCCTAAGTGTGTGTGTGAGTGTGTGCGCGTGGGCGGAAGAGAGTACTGCCGCCCACGTGGAAGTTAATGCTGCTGTCAGTAGGCGGCCGTCTATTTCTAGTTGCAGCCTGGTGGGCAGAAAGGCATGCTGATGTCTGTACTTTCTCCCTTGTGGCTGGATTCTCCTCTTTAAGTGTCAATGCAGTGCCATAAAATGTATCTCTTATCATCCTGGATGTGCTAATAGAACTGCAACAATACAAAAAAACAATATATCTAGACAACTTAAACTCCCTTGAACAGTCACAGCAGCATTCTAATAGACAACCGGGAGTTGTGCAACAGTAGTGTGAAGTCAAACAATAAACAACTGAATAAACAACTAAGGCCAAGGCCAAGAACTAGATAATATGGATGGATCCCGGCTGCTAATAGCTGAATGGTGATGGGACGTCTCTGTCCACCTGAACAGTGCTTGTTGAAGCTCTTCCAGCTGATTGGAGGACCTCATGTTCCCTATGACATCTATGGCCAAAGCAAAAAAACTCTTTGTTGCTTGTCCTCTTTGCTCCAGCTCTGCAGCCCCGACATCAGCTCCACAGCTCCTCTGTGAACTCCGGCCTCGCTCTGGGCCATAGTACTGGTGTCCACAATTCTAGCAGCCACTTGTGTGTGTGTACATAACAAATCTCTGCCGCTCAGATCTCCATAATAAAGTGCGTAACAGAAGAAGCTACAAGAAAAGTAAACAACCATCTGCCAAGTCTGTGGAAATAATATTGAAGCCGACAAAAAGGATTAAAAGACACACTAAAGCAGTTTAAAGACCAAATTAAATGAAGAAGACTACATAAGGTGACAGCAGCTGATACATGACAAAAACAGCGAAGCAAAAGAAGACGCAGTAGACACGGAGGGAGCAGCTCCATCCATCTGTTCATGTGCAGCCTAAACAACCTCCACCAATCACAGCGTATGACAGCACGTATGCAGGCTGGGACGCTTAACCTGGGGCAAAAATAACACACAGACAAATCACGTCTGCAGGTTCTGAGCTGTAAAACATTACATTATTATGCCTCATACATATTCACTGTAGGGTACATCAAACAGGGAGGTACTGTCTTCTAACTGTACCAAGCACATTCATCATCTGGAACTGGGTCATATGATGTTTGAATTAAGGCAGAGCAACTGTGACATCACGCAATGTCAACCGTCCGAATGCATCTTTGAAATGAACTCCCCAAGTTCTTCCAGTGTTCAGACTTTTGAGCTTCTTCATCAACTGTGTCCTCCCACAAAAAACAAAAAAATGCTGGATGACTGCGGGACTCAGGGTTCCAGTCACAGATAAATAAAAGATCTTTGTGTTGAAAGATGAAGCAGAAGCCTAACAGCAGGGTCGGGGAAATCAAAGGCCAGAGAGTTAGGAGGCAGAAAGAGGGAGTAGGAACTGTGTCAATCACATTAAAAAGGTGCAAGCAAAACTTGGATGAATTTATCTGTGCTTTACTAACACACCTACTACATCGGAAGTGGCACAAATTGGTTACAAACAAAGGTTTTAAACGCTTTTAAAAAGTGAAGACAGGAATAAAATGCTCATTAATAAGTCACCAATGTACCAAACTTCACCCTTTATTTTGACTTGTCTTTTGTTTGATAATCGTGTACTAAAACATAGGTTAAAACATGGAACCTGTTGCTTCATCTTCATCATCGGTAGAAAGAGGCCAAACTAAGAAGAAACCAACGAGGACAACAAATGCTCTTCCACTCTCCAGTCACCCTTCTTACCCGCTCTCTTTTCTTCTAGATGCATTAACATTGCTGGAGCTCTGCTCATCTTACTTGTCGTTCCAACAGCCTGACTGAGGTCGCCGGTCACATGACTTCATTGTCCACTCCAAGCAATTGAAGCTGCATTGAATGTACAAGCTGCAGCACTGGACGTCCATGATAAACTGTTCGTCAGGGACCCGCGGTTTCTCCTCAGCTACCCGACGACCATCAATCAATCAGCTGACAGTCAAGCGCCGGTCTTAGCCAATCATCACGCTGTTACTAGGGGCCTTCCAACCTTCACCCTCCAATACCTGGTAACATAAATCCTTGCCGTATTTGTCCTCCTAGTGTTTTTCTTATGCTTGTGGGCAGAGGTGAAGGAATCTATAATTTCCTGTGAATGTGTTATGTTACATACTTCTCACTGACAGGTCCTTGAAGGAATACCAGGCCTTACAAGTCACCCCTGGGTGAGACTGGGTGTTTGTGCACCAGCTGTAGGAGCTGCTAAATGACAATCCCCAGACTGTGATAAAACGTGTTTACTGCTGCCAGCCTTCTTTGTTTTCCTTCTTTTTCCGTTTTTTGTAAAATCCAATCGCTTCGGCATGAGTGACAGCCTCATCTGTCTTATCTATTCCTGCGTGCATCACTTTGATTGCATCACTTCTCATTTGTTGTTTTTTTCCCAGTCAGCACAGCGGCCTCAGCCCACTGAAATGACCTTGTGATAAAGCGCAGATGAGCATCTGCTTGTTTGCATTTTTTGTGGAGCATTAATGGAAAACCGTGAAACAAAATGCAACATGCAGATGTGCCCCCCTCCAAACAGCCCACTGAGATCTGATGAGAAGACAGCCCATCATTGTTGTTTACAGGTTTGTCTTTTTTTATCCTGTCTTCACACCAAATCCCCCACAATGCTCTCTTTCCTGCCCTCCACTGCTCTGCCCCTGCATCCCATTTGTTACCTTTGGTGAAACAATTTCCTCCTTGTATCATCCAGTCATTTGTCATCTATTCTCTTATTCTGCAAATTTCACCGTTCAACCTCTGCTCTCCGCTATCACATCCTTTTAGATGATTCTCTCCTGCATTTCTACTTCCATCCTTTGCTCTATCACAGCTATTCATCTGTCTCGAACGCAGGCAGGATAGGAATGTAGGCCAGTTGTAGGAGGGCCTGGAACACTTCTCTTTATCTTGCCCCCTGGGTAGCTCTACTCTCAGTGGATATCGGCTGATCACCCTCATCTCTGGTCTCTCCTTCCCAGACTCAAATGACTCTCTCCCTATCCCGGCTCAGAAACGGCTCTATCCGCACGATTTCTGCACTCGCACAGTTCCAGATAAAACAAGGTTTTGACAAGTTCAGAGCCTGATTGTGTCACACCTAAATGAAATAACGCTGCACTTTAAACTTGCACTTACATTAGCTATCCCTGAGCTTCACACATCTGCGTGTAATGTGAGGAGCCACACAACACGGCCCCCGGGCACCTGAAAACAGGTGGTTGGCTGATGGCTCGATACAAAAAAGAATTAGTTAAATTCATTTTTAACCCTTAGAGGTACACGGACACACCGCTGTGAGGAAAGCAGCTCAGATATCACCAGATTCAGGACACCCGACTTTCTCCATGTCCTCTGTGGTTCACAGCCACAGTCAGAGGGCGGAGAAAGGGTGAACAATCTGGAATTCATGGCACTGACATCTCACTGCATGTTATTGGTCCTTTTGCTTCTGAAACTAATCAACACAACTTCCTTTTAGACACGGTTTCTACACGTATCCATTATGTTGTTCATACACTCCACTACTTTTGGGAAGCTAAGTCATGGGTAGATCAATTTCAAACACCAAAACAATTCATTCACATGTTCAACATTTCCCAAAATTGGATTTCCCTTATTTTCGGATCTGGGCCGAATAATCTCTTTGTACAGGAGAAACGTGAGCTTACTTTGATCTGAGTAATTTTATATGAAACAGTTGGGTATTGTGATTGTGATCTTTGCAAGTTCCTGAATAACGTAATGTAAATGAAGTGGTAAAAATGTGTTGGGGAGAGTAAGTCATAGGTTATAAGTGTTTACATCAGTCCAGTCTAGCCCCCCCAAGTCTTATTTTATCGTTTACACATATCTATATATATTTCTGTTCTTGGTTAGAACAAATGTAAAAAAAAAAAAAAAATCGATATAAATATTATGATTTCATAGATGCAGGGTTCAATATGGTCTCTTCCAATATGAATGGTGTGCCGAGCTTCATGGAATATGCTGGAAAGCAATGATAATTTATAGTCAAAGGGATGTGAGATCGAATGAAAAGATGTTCACACACATTGAGTATTTCGTGAGGTTCTTATTTCCTTGTCGTTTATCTCCATTCTGGGTTTAAACCTGCAGCCATGCACTACTTCCCCCTCTCCTGCAAATTACAGCAGCAATGAAAGTGACTTTTGGATCCTGTATATCCAAGTTTCTCTGAAAAAAACCCATTAGCTAATCCTAATAAGAACCTCATTCCTGCTGTGTGTGCCAAAAACAACTTTCTTACCAAATGTAACTTTCGGGTAATCCCCCATTCTCTGAGCTGCAGCGAGAGAGAAGGTGTGGATAAAACTCTGTGTGTGTGTGTGTGTGTGTGTGTGTGTGTGTGTGTGTGTGTGGTGAATGCAAGCCTTTACCTCCATGTAGACAGGGATTATTCCTTCAGTGTGCATCAGTGACATCATCATCCAAAACAACAAAATAACAGTCGCTGTGATGACCAATGCTTCTCAACAACAGTACAGAGGATTAAGGATGACAGGCAGGGGCAGCTTACTGGTCAGGAACTCATCCGTGTGTGTGTGTGTGTGTGTGTGTGTGTGTGTGTGTGTCTCGGAGTGTGAATGCATGTAGTAACTCCTTAAACTGATGTGAAAGAGAAAAGACAAGCCAGATACACCGACATCACATGCTTCTGTCTAACAAAGACATCATGAATAATGATAATAATGTCTACAAAGCAAAACCCCACAGAGACAGTTGAACTAAACTGACATTCCAAATAGTTTGTACTCTTGTCCTGCACATGACTCAGAGACATTCTTACAGAAATTTGGTGACTATTTTCTGCAAATGCAGAAATTATGCCCTGATCATTTTTGGATAGGATTGATTTAGTAATTAAAACAGAAGCACTTACATTTCATAAATAAACATCACGTGTCAATAAATATGATATTTGACATCACAAACTGCTCCACGCTTGTCCCCAACATTAACCTTTATCTCTGAACGCAATCATTTGCCTTGTAAATTGATTTTTGGCCCAATAAGGCAGGTGAGTTCCCACAAGGTGACAGATCTGTGAACAGATTTATGTCCGCAGAAGATGAGGAATAAGCACAGCTGAAACTGGGCATTTCATTTTAAATCGCACCGTGGGACGAGTCAACTGACATGACACAGCTGATCTGTGCTACACCGGGGGCTACAATGCCGACAGCAGCACACAGCAATATTGAATAACAGTGTGTTTTTAACACTTGATTTGTAGCTTTTGTACAGGACCAGTGAACATATTCAGCATCACAGCACAGTGTGCGGGCAATGCAGCACAGGCATCATGCAGTGTGCCCCC